>OENT01001063.1:0-54648 GCA_900239685.1 Rotaria macrura | reverse complement strand
GAATGTAATTGCACAATATCAGTGTTTTCCATCATAAAAGTTAGTCTATACATGATTTACTTTTGCAGGTTGTCTGCAAAAGTAAATTGTGTCATTTCGGTAGTCTTTCTTTCTGATATTGTGCAATCACATTCGATCTAGCTGCTGTTAAAATTAACATTATCATTTCGTAGACAAAAATGTTGAGATTGGCATATTCAGGCTATTTGAAACACTGGAAATATCAATCAGCCGATGAACGCGTCGTGTGCTGGGAGAATATAGCTGTTAATCTGTTGTATGAAACCGTGAGAATATTGCAGTTAGACTCGTTGTGCAAAATTGTTTAGAATGGAAATTCTGCCGTAATTCATTGTTCTAAGCTTAACGAATAAATTCTATCTATCGAAACTATTTACAATACAAATCGAAACATATTATGAAGTATGTGAAAGAGAAAATGTTCGTCAGTCTCGTTAGATGCATACTGGTAACGTTTCCTGGTTTTCAGTGGGTCATCTATTTGCCTTTAAAATTGCATTATATACCAGCTGAAGCATGAACAGGTTAATCGTCGTTTTGAACATTTTTATAGTTTGGGATACTGAACATATCCGGTGATTTGAGGCAATATATTAGCATATCTGGCATGCAATCTTTGTGAGTATCTCTTAATGAGGCTGCTAGATTCTCATGAGTATTTGTGTTCATACCATGCGAAACAAATTCGCTAGTAGGTGGACCACATTAACCAACAGTCGCCCCGACCGATATCCTGGAATTTGTACACATTATTCTTTCCAAGCGCCATGCTATTTATAAAAAGAACGTTCTCTTCAGATAGACATTTACTATGTACAACAAAACTTTTCATGTTCTACCTTATCATAGAATCAAAAACAAATCAAATCACAAATACGACATGATAAATGCCATGCCGACACCAATGGATATTACTATTTCGTATTCGTTCTATAGTAATGCTCATGATTTTTACAGAACCCAAAGGGAACAAGGTGATAATCCAGGAGTGCATACTACACTGTTACTCTATTCTACTCCACCTGGAGCAAGTCCTACTCCATTCGTACTACACTAGTAGTCCCTCATCATTTACTCAACTAGAGAAGGACGAGGTTTACGAGCAGTCTATTCCTCTCGTACGTACTATAATCACATCCACACTTGTATTTTCATATAATTCACTTTAGTTTTGTGATACTCCAAATCATATTTTATCTGCTTTAATGAAATTTGATTGATACTGTTATTGAGACTTTTATATTCACCATTTTACAAATTCCAATGAGCGAAAAAAACTAAAAATCACATCTATTAAACAAAATTCATAGGACAATAACATTTTGTGACGAAGTTAAGTTGATTTAATAGAACTGTTCAATAAATCTGATTTTTTTTATTCGAAAGAAACATATCTATAAACACTAAGTAACAAAAATTGATAGTAAACATTATTTTACGGGAAATATTCCACTTTATAAATCAAAGAAACTAGTTTATCCTTTATTTTTTCAGAAGAAAATAATCATGTTGAAGTCTAAGTTCATTGATGTACAAGTATACATGTCAATTAAAAATTTACATTGAAATAAGTAAAGTATATAATATATAATGTAAAAAATAACTCTTCATGTGACAAAAATTTAAGAAGAATTTCTTTAAATTTTGCATGGTGAATAAGATCAAAATGCAAATGAGATTGTCTATCCTGTAAGTACCAAGCAGCTGTAGCTTTGTGTGAGAACACTGTTTTTCTTGTGAATATGAATGGAGACGTTTTGTAAGCATTTGTTTTAAAACTGATTTTTTCGATCGAAGCCCTAAATGAGATGAGCAAATTACCAATTCAAACTAAAAACGGTATTATGAATTGGAGTTACAAAGTCTACCTGTTTCTTCCATTACATATTAACAGTAAAGTTTGAAAATTTATGCATCAAGACAATGTTTCCGAATAATTCTCGATAGTTAGAAAATTGTCCATTATTATATGGAGGCAACTGATTTAATTTATCATCTGTATTCTTGGCACTCGTCTCCACGCTAAAAAATGACTCTTGCAACCAAGTGATTTTTTTATAAGCAAACTTTCTATCTTCATCGATTAATTATTAAATAATAGTTCTATAGAAATGATCGGTTGAGAAAACTTTGTACTTTCAAGAACTAAATAGTGATTAAAGATTCTAAGAAATAGAAGCGTTATTTACTTTTTAAAAGATTTTTTTTCATGTCTTTAGAGGAAAACATTGCTAAAAATTCATGAGAAACGTATCGAAACTATTAAATTTAATATGTATCTCATAAACTCTATTAAAACCTGGATAAAATGCCATTCTTTGATAGACAGCTGAGTATGATGTTGCTTGGACATTTTCAAAACTCACTGTTGGTTTTGAATCATTTTGTGATGCAATATGGTCCGGATTGCTATTGCTTGATTCTTAAATATTATCTCCCTCGACATTAACTTCTATATCGTCCTCCTCTTCAATGCCATATTCATATTCATCAGCATCATCTTGTTCATCACTGTCCTTGTTATGAATGACAAATCTAGTGCTTTCTTTAAACTTCAAAATTTTTATTTTCTTCGGAAAAAATAAAATGATAAACTTGTCTCTTTGATTTACAAAGTGGAACATTTCCTATAAAATAATGTTTATTATCAATTCTTGTTACTTAGTGTTTTTAGACATGTTCTTGTCGATTAATCAGATCAGATTTATAGAACTATTCTATTAATGCAAGCACAGCCCGAGATCTTTCTTACGGATAATGATTCAGTGACATATTGGTTTTGAGAATATTTAATAAATTAATAACACAGTAAGTTGGTATGAAATGGATCAATGCGTCGCCTATTTCAATCAATCTTTTTATCGTACATTGAGTTTTAGAAAGATTTCTCATAAGCAGCTACTCGTCTCTAATTTGATTGTATATGGCTCAGTTCTCAATTGACAATGAAGAGCCGTTTCTGTACTTCCAGTTTCGGGAAATTCGTCGATTTTTCAACTGTTACTAGTAAAAACTCATAATGCTAAGATTCTAACATTCGAAAAACTTATTCATTGTATAACTCTTAACGAGTTTGTGCTAAAAGATTTGAACTCATAGGTTGCATTGAAGGAGAGGAATATGACTATTAGGGAGTTGTAAACATGAATCACAAAAAGCGTTTGAATCTGCTCGAGATGATGTATGATTTACACAATAATTTCTTATCATTTCGGAGGTTGCAATTTTTCAAAATATATAATAGAATTCGGAAATTATGATTGTATTTGGAGTCTATAAATAGATACTAAAAATGAAAAACACTTGAAAGCTTTAAGAACAAATAGAAAAGCAAAGAGATTTAATGTAAAATCACTCAAAATTTCATCATCAAAATTTTAGTGATTATCTAAAATGATATCTTGATAAAACATATTTCATTTTTTGCTTAACATTCACCTTATTATTCTATTAATTAATGATAGCAGACAAGTTCGCATGATTTACACACCTTAAAAATTGTATTTATGCTAATAGTAACACTGAGAGTCATTCGACACATGATGCGTCGTTTTTTGGGAATAAAAACTGATAGGCGGCAAAAATTATATTATTTGGCAAAAATGATTTATTATTTATTATCAAAGTATAATTGTCAAGTTTCTCAACCGTAAAGTACAAAAAACGAAAACGAAATCTTTTCTTAGAATATCTGACATACATGCCAATGAATCGCCTGTCTGGAAAAAATCTGAATATGACTATAATTACATATTGACTCTTCACTATCTTTTCAAGAGAGAAAAACATGACAAATAACACAATTAATGCCATTACTGCTAATCATTTGACATGAGAATGGTATTATCTGCGGTTGCTAATCATTACTTTTAGTGCTCCGGATGAGAGTATCCATAATTGACACATGTTATGAATAAGATAGCCTGATGAATATAGTTATACGAAAATGAAAGTAATTTGATGAAATTTGTTCTATTAGTTTCTAACGGGAAATCATTTATTTTGATGCTCGTTAATTGAAAAACGCGATCTTATCGAAGAATTCTCCTACTCTTTTAGCTTGTATTCTTATTCTAAATATTCAACGATAAGCGCAGACACTATAGAATGTGCTCTCATTTGAACTAGCCCTTTTTCTCTTTGAAAAATCGCCTCAAGCGTTCAAAAATTGACAACTAAATATACAATTTGTTTATCGTTGGATGGCAGTTCAAGTTATCAGAATGATACAGTTATGAATCAAAGGTAGGCATAACTCAAATCGAGTAGCATGTGATTTTTGTTAAAATTCTGATATGAACGAGTAGTAGTCACCGAGCTTCACAAAATGGGATTTGTAAAAACAAAAAATTCAAGATGTTGTTTGCAATATTTTAGCACGTTGCAAAAAATCGAATGCTGTGTGTATTACACTAGCGGGTAACGTGTAAACAGTGAGTCTCTTGGTGTTATGACTATAGCACTTTCTCTTCTAACACCCAAGACCCTCACGTATTTTCAAACGATGCCTCGTGAAATTCTCTAGAAAATCTAGTAGAAACTATTTCTTTAAATACTGAAGAAGAAAAATTGAACGAAGAATATCTAACGCGTTGGAAAAGGGCTAAATTTCTATAAGATGAAAAACGAAGTTGTCCCACTACTTTCATAGAGCTGAGTGAGATTAGAGAAAGAGAATGCACGCATTCTATAGCATTTGAAAATTCCTGTCTAAGAACTAGTTTTCATTGAACCAGTCGTAAATAAATCGATGGAATCCGCATTGATTTTCTTCTGTTTGAAACTTTCGAAAACTCAATTTTTTGAATCTTTGCCTGTCGAAGCTCATGAATAACGCCTCACCCTGTGCCAGATTCACCAATAAAAGTTTATTTGAGGCTTACTTCATGGTTTTTTCTTGAGTTTGCTAAGCAAAAAGTGAAAAAATTTTGATCATTTTTAACTAAGTCTTGGAATGTTAAATTTTTCAATGTCCATTTTGATTTCAGTGAAGTTTCAAGTGAACGACAATAAATGGACGCACTTCAAAGTATTCGATTTCATGTTCACTATTGTTTCATTCTCTTTCCATTAGTGTGAAATATTTAAAAGATTAAAAATGAAGATAACTTTGGAATTCGGTCCTTTTCTACGCGATAGATATGTTTTGTTCAAGTTTTCTCTTTATCTTTCTATAGACATAGCGTCCATCAAGTTTTCTAGTGAATTTAACGGCGAATCGTTTGTGAAAACATTCAGGAGTAAGGGTTGAAAAGAAAAAGTTGTTAGTACAATCCTTGTCGGATTCAATTGTGAAGTGTGATATAACTGTTGTTGCTAAATATCTAAAAACTGGCCATTTTTTGTATACTGCGACATACTTCTTACTCATCGCTTACTTAACAGTGTAATAGTTCAACAAGGAAACCGTCAATTATGTTTTGGGCTGGTTGATTAATTAATAAAAAAGGAATGAGTTAATTACCTAAAATTTCGGCCACGGTCTGTGCGAGAGGAGAGAATTCGAGCCGAATTTCAAACCTATATAATTCAACACTCCTTCTAGATCGTGCTCCACAAAAACGTTACAGTCAGAATACCCAGATGCTCATTTCTCTTGTACTACTCGTTATACTATCATAAATTTCAAGAAGCTGCCCTTTTGAAGTCATTACTGTGCTTTACAGTTCACACGGATCTGTTATTCCTTTTCCTGGGATACCACTCTTGCGTCAATCTGACTTTTAATATCTAGATTCTAGGCAATTATTCATGTCCAAACTCCTAGCTATAATCATTTGAACAACAGTTTAACGAATAATGAGCGAAGATGAAGATATTATATATCTTTACAACTGTAGCTTATATTTGATTATGACCAACATCGGCTAATAGGAGAATTAGTGTTATCATCGCAGTCGGTACAGATGTTCATTACACTACTCCATCACTCCAATCGGGCCTGTTTCGCAGAGAAAGCAAGTTAATATATGAAATAGAAAATGTTGAATAAAGATCAGAGGGACAAAGCGGCTACTATCATTCATGAGGTCAGGAAATCTACCCACATAGTGACCGATTGTTTTAACATCAATTAACCGATAGAAGATGCACGTGCGTCGAGATCTTATTTTTGGCACAAACTATGTTATAGACAAACAAGCACACGGCAACTTCTATTTCTCTACCCTGTCCTTTCAGTCTAGGGAATGGGAATATTTGAAACCCTTGATCATTGGTATTTAAAAATAATTAAATAATCTTTTCTGTTCTATTTAAGTCCACTTCTATCAGTGATGATTTCTTATACAATGATTAAACAAGGAATGCGTTATCAAAATTTTCTATTCAAATGCTTATTGGTCCTTAATGGATGGTTATTCATGGTTGAGAGGGATAAAGTTATATTTTATTTTACTGGCAGAAGTTAGGAACAAAACACCATAATACATAGTATTGAAAATAATAGAGAAACTGTTGCTGAAGTTGAGCTAATCTGATGGAACGTTTTTTTGAGTAGTTTACTCTAATGTTGTCTATTCTCCTTGGATTTGTGGATACTACTTTAAGGTGACTATAAGGTTTTGACAAGTGGTGTCAGTTTACCCTGAATATTGGTTTAAAACATGTTAATTTCAATAATTTTGTATTAGAATTAAAAACTGGTCTTGATGCTGTATGGTATTAGTATTGAGATTGTATGAACCTATAATACTACGATATAAATTATTCAAAAAACAGTATAGAAGTGTTGAGTTGTAGGCTTTAGTTCCAAAACATAGAAAAATTTCTTCAGTTTTGAGAATTTTCTTCCTATGCAATGGAACACTTATGTACTGTTGTTTGAGTAATTTATATGTTAGTATTAGGTTAATACAATCTTAATACTAATACCACATCATTAAGATCATTTTTTAATTCTAATACAATAGTATTAAATTATGTTCTCAATCCTAATATATCTACTATTATTAGCATTTCCCTTAAGACTAATGTTAAATTAATGCCTTTAGTTTCGACTACAAAGTGGGATATATATATTTTGGTTTATAAACAAAAATGACTATGAAACTCACATTCACCTATGTTGAGTGTTATTGTGCTCGTAGACCTTGAATCGGTTTCCGACATCAATACTTGATAAGAGATATCAGATAAACTGGTTTAGGATTTCAGAATACCTGAAAATCCTTCAAAATTTTTGAGGGACGCTTCTTCTTTTGAGTGTAGGGAGACTCCATGGATGATAGAAACGTGTAATATAATAATCTTCTGGAAGAAATAATGCAGGCTTCAGTAATTGTACTCATTCAACCGCTATACATACAAATGGAGTTACGCCATAGATTTAAGGGAGTATGATTTGTATCTTCTTTTTCTTCCCACTTCAAGAGAAAAGTATCATAACCAATATAGACAAAAATACGTGTCATACAAAATCATTGACAGTTTCGTGCTCTTTACACGACACCTAAGCAGATTTCCATTCGCGTAAAAAAATTCTTCGACGTAGTAACTGTTGTTTTCAGTGAAATGTGTCACATTTTAGATCGTTGTCGATTTTACATTACTACAAAGATCAATTTGTACATCAATAGTTGTACAGCTTAAAATGTCGTCGCCCAATATGAGTACAGGAGATTTTCTGCAAGCAGCTCAAAATGGCATCAATCTTTATGGGGGTATCATTATCTTTGTGGTCGGTATTGTTGGCAATACGCTCAACATTCTGGTTTTATCACAAAATACTCTTCGTAGCAATTCTTGCGCGTTTTACTTTCTTGGAGCATCTGTCACTAATCTCATTGCTATTTTCTTTGGCCTCATTACTCGTGTGCTGGCTGGCAGAGATGCTGATATAGCAGATACAATCGTTTGGATTTGCAAAATTCGTGCTTTTGTTCTATTTAGCTCCCGAACAGCATCTTTTTGGCTTATTACATTAGCAACTGTTGATCGATGGCTTGTATCATCCATGAATGCTCGACTTCGACGATTATCCACATTACAGAATGCTAAACGAGGCACCTTAGTTACAGCAATTTTATCAATGTCGCTTTATTTTCAAACTATATTTTGTTATCAACCTAATCTTATCAATGCTCTACTACCATGTTATGGTTCAACAGTACCATGTCAAATTGTCATGGATTTAAGCTATGCACTTATCACTGTTGCATTACCATTGATTGGCATGATCATGTTCGGTTTGATGACAATTTACAATGTACATCAAAGTGGACTTCGTATACATACAACCAATTTGCAAGACGAAAGTCAGATGACACCTTCAGACGGACGTAGCCGATCATCGAAGAGAACAGATAATCAGTTACTTATCATGTTGCTCACACAAGTCATTGTGCTTTCCATCCTAATTATTCCACAAGCCTTTGAAAAGCTATACATAACAATTGTAGTTTATGAAACAAAACCCATCCATCAAAGACAAGTTTATGCTTTTTTGTACAACTTTTTTCTTCTCCTATCGTTTATGGCAAACAGTCTTTCATTCTATCTCTTCACATTGGCAGGTGGAACTGTTTTTCGAAAAGCGCTTAAGAAACTATTCATAATAGGTATTCGAAAGATGAGATGTCGCCGTTAACTTAACTCAAATATTTACACAAGAAGATATATGGATCAATATCGGACAATATGAACACATGTATTTCATTGTATCGTAATAAAATATTTAAAATGTAATTCAAAGTTTTATAGTCCCTATCAGTAGAATATAAATTAAATTTTTGTACTCGAAATTTACCAACTCATGTCTTGCGAAGAATTTGTTTAGTAGGTGGAACCAATTTTAAACACTTAATCGGTACCGATTCATTCCAAGCAGGAACAGATTGATTTTAATTCCTGAAATCACCGAAACCCCATCTTGATTATGAACACTATGTGCTTTTTCCTTCATTGCTTCATATTTTTATTTACCCTTATTTAGTTTTTCTCGTTTCTTTTTCATTCCTTCAGCACGAAAGTCATAGCCACATCAAAACACAAATAAAAATCGTACTGATGATTAAAAACCTGTCAGTCTGGATTGCTTGCAAGTGATTCTAATCACATATTGATAAGAACAATTTCCCTCTGCCTCTATTTATTTATCGTGACCTGTCAAAAAACACTGTGAAAAGAAAGAGAAAAAATGAATGATGCCTTATATTCGTTATTTTATCATTTTGAACGCTTACCTTTTCCTGGACATAGCTTACAAATATGCCATTCAATGTTGACTCCCACTCAGGTTTCAGATATGTACAGACTACTATGGCTGAAGTAAATTATAGTAAGAAACATCAGTATATAGACTAAGATTCGACTTTTTTCAACAGATTTGTCACTAGATAACTAATAACACGGATCGAATCTAGAAGCTGGTTGTATATATTGTCTGTTAAATAAACTGCCGTAATGACCTATAGGATAGACCATGTTCACAATGAACAAGTCATATGACATGAACTTGTCACTTTCTAGACAACGAAAAAGAAAAAGGCTCTATAAAAATAAGACTCGAGTGTTTCTACTTGTGATAGGATGAATGCTGTTGAAAGAGGGGGGAAAAGCTTAAGACACTTGGTATTCCCAAGCGGTCACTCGTGAAAATACTAACCGAGCTCGACATTGCTTAACTTCAGTGATCGGACGAGAAGAACTGTTGTATTCAACGTGGTATGGCCGTAAGCGAAAGCTATTTAGGTATTCTATCCACCCACTCTTTCGTATACATCATCTGATATCTACAATCCATATTGTGCTTTTCCGTACACCCCGGTTATAATTTTACACTATTTCACTATTTGTACTGCTTTCCACAGTCAATAATGTACGATTGATATTTTATTGAAAACTTAGCACCAGTACTATTTAACACGAACACAATCACTGAAAGTTGTTGAAATGTTTCTCATTCGAAGAATAATATTGATTTCAATCTGAAACTTACTTGTGTGATTACTGTTTTGTGCTTTGACTTTTAGTATAGTGCAACGATGTTTGTAGTTGAATAGAAATGCAGCTTTGAATTCGATACAGTCGCTATCTGTCAGTTGAAACATTGAAATTATAAGTCAATCATATAATCTAAAAAAATGATTCATATCAAGTTTTCCTAACAGCGTTAGTTGCGTTTATCTACATCAATGCACAATATTTTTCAGAAGAAAAGCTACTTATGGTTCACTAGTTTTGTTTACTGCTATTATCTGAGTTGTTCAGAAAGAATTTACAGTAAGGTCTCCTTCGTAGCACTGTTACAACTGTTTTGATCAATTTTAATTTGAGAATATCTTTATGTAGAGGAAATGGAAAAGTTAATTATTTGGTCTAAAGAAAAGCCGTATTTGATAGTTGGTAAAATATCCGATAGCAAAAGTTCGACACTAAATGTTGAAGCTTATACTTAGTTTCAAAGTAATGGCAAAACAAACCTTTAAACTGCAACAAAGCTATCACTGCTGAATGAATCGTGTTTAGAGACTCACAAAAATGACTTTCTGGTTAAAAAATACATTTTCTTCCACTTTCCAACCTGCTCTACAACGTAGCATACATGTTTACTGCTAGTTTTGAAATAAATACATAGTGTCTCAAGTTACGCGTTACGTAGACCAACACATTTTCGAAAAGACAATACTTTTATAATGCTTTCGTTTCCGTGTTCTGCTCCCGATGTCTCCACAAGAATTCTCATTTACAAAGAAGGAAAAAAGTTAAGCTTGTAAATAAAATAATATCTTTCACAGTTTCTTTTGATTAAAAGTTGACAATTTTATTAGCTTTTTTGTGTACTCGAAAAGTGAGTACACTCTAGAATCGGTCAGTGTGTCCGGCCAGCCGTTTACACGATAACTTTTGAAAGCAGAATGTGATCTTGGCGAAATTTTCTACACAGTATGGTTGGAACAATATCTCGGTTGAGTTCGAAGATGAGCATGATTCGTTGAGGCATTGCTGAGTTATAGCGAAAATAGTGATTCTTCTATTTGATTACTGACCTTCATCGATTTTCGTAAAAGAACTTTTTCAATCATCATCAAATATAATCCCACACTATTATATATCATTTGATGGAGAATTTCACGAGCTAAAAAATGGTATATAAAACATCAGGAGAAAAAGTCTCAGTCACCTATTAGAGAGACACTTAAACGAAAATTGGTTCTATTTTTGTCAACGTTCTAATTGATCCAAAATTAAAGCTCCATCTTCCAGTCAAAAAATTGATAATTCGACGTTTTCTGCGGCGGAGAACTCGAATCTAAGCTCCAATTGCCATGAAATCCTATTGGTTGAGCACTAATCAATAGAAATCAACTGGTAGGAAAAACGCCTTTCTTAGGGTAACTCAAGGCAAAGAGTTCAAATCTAAGTTACATATGCCCCAAACCCAGGCGAATGAATCCGATACCGGATCCGACTGAAAACAAATTAAATTTATTGACGACTAATTAGTACCTGAAGCAAGGGGGAAACATCATGGTTTTTGGACTTTATAGTTTTCTAGATAAATGCAAGCTTGGAAAATCTAATGGAGAATATCAGCAAATAGAAGGCCTGAAGGAGTCCCTAGGAGTACAAGAAAAACGCAGAGAAACTCATTGGTTAGATATGAAATTTTATTAACTGAAATCCCAGCCAAAATGAGCTTTTGGAACTGAAAAAGCTTCGCAAAATTCCAAAGTGACTGTGAGGATATTGAGTTGTTCTCGAATTCATGAAGAGCATCAAGGAGTAGCTAGGAGTACGAAAAAAATTTAGAAAACTCCATTGCAACCAAGCGAAATTCTCAAAATTGTACAAAAAACAGTGAAAATGAGGCTCCCGGGAAATAATTCCACAAAGTTCAGTAACAGATGTGAAAATGTTTTATCTGCCACGAATCGACGAACAACACAAAGGAGTAGTTAGGAGTACAACAAAATTTGGACAAAATCAGAATCTACGCCAAAAGTTCATTACTACAAAAACGACGAAAAAGATGTTTCCCCCTTGACCTGAAGCCAACATTCGCTTGCAGTCCGAGTTGAGCTTTGGATCCAGTCACAATCCGACAGTAGAATCCTACGAATATTCTATGTTATTTCGACACTAGGGATTCAAATGGCATTCCAAAACCCAGAATCCTACAGAAATTTGTTGGTTTATTGGAAATTCATGTGAAATCTGATCGGATTCTATTGTCGGAATGATTCTGCTGAAAAGTCCTATTGGTTGAGCAGTAGCCAGTAAAAATCAACTTTTAATAGGAGGGATTGCTAGGATACTTTTGATGTTTACACATACTATGATGACTCACCTGTCTAGACAAGTTCAGGTCTAGCTCTGAACCGATGAACTGTTCAAAACATTCACTTCCATAAATTGAACCATTTGAGCAGTTCTTTTCAATAGAGTTGCCCCAAATCCTGTTTTTAGATGCTACAGATGACTCATTTACGATGTCAAGGATCGTCTGCTCCTGTGGAAAAGTTCGGGTGCTCTACACGCAAATTTTATTGCTTTATCTGATGATAGCGGCAGATATGTCAAAACCGACTGTAACATATGCAAGATTTTATAGAAAATTCACGTTTTTCGATAAAACCTTGCACATTTCATAGTTGGATTTGATATATCTGCCGCTATCATCAAATAGAGCGATAAAAATTTGGTAGAGAGCACCTAAATTTTCGACAGGAACTGACGGCTCTTGACACAGGCAATGAGCCATCTTTATCACCTAAAGACAGCATTTTGTACATGCCTGCTTTTCAATGAACTTAATTTTTCGAAATAGTTCGGCTCTATGATTTGGTCATCATGAAAAGCTATACATACCATCTTCAGGATTGATTACGGACATCCCAAGCTCGATATCTATAACTCCTTTAATGTGTTATGCGGAATTCACAAGCCCTCAAGGCGTATTCTATGAGATACTCATAGTTCCACAAGTCCTTTAATATATGGGTACCGTTAGTTCCTCAATTTCTCTTACATAAGAGCACCAAGGGGTCCTTAAGAACCACCTATGAGTATTTCGATATAATAGGCCTTGAGGGCTTATAGATTCATGCGTATTATAACATCTAGAATAACTGCAAGTAAAGTTCATTTGAAAAGAAATGTTCGAGAAAGCTCCAATCGTTTAAAAGAGCAGTTCGAACATTGCTCTGGTTCATTTGAATGAAGTTCGTCTACATGAGCCAGTTGACCCATATTCCTCAATACTCTCCAAGATGATTTTGCAGACATTTTGGTCAAAATAAAATCTGCCCTCGATAATTTTTTACTTTTTGCACTGCACATAACACTCGGATTTAGATCCGAGGTTTCAACATTATTTAAGATAAAATCATTAAATTTGACAATTAAATTTAAAAATCTTGATCAATGAAAGCGCAAATAGAAAATAAATCCTGTAAGATCTTTGAATGAAAAGTTATTTCGTTTGAATAAAGTTACTGAAATTTATAGATTGCATGATTTTGTTGTTAAATAAGATATTCGTTATATGAAAAATTGCTGCAACTTTTTAATGCTGAGTTTTTGTTTTATGCCGATTTTTAATTAAAGCAATGTTTTGATTGAGGTAGAATTGAGTTGATACGCAGATAAATGCCCATGGTAGACAAAATAATATGATGCTTTATCTATAAATGGTAATTAGCAGGTGTTATATGCGATAAAATTACGTGCGCATAATAACAAGTCTTAAGCATAATCTAAGTTTTGAAATAAATTTTTCTTATCTGCTGGATTGGTAGGTGTGTTTGTAAATGAAAATATGAAAACTCTTAGGTCCACACTCAAAGTCACCCTCCGGCTCATACCCAAATCACACGGTTAAAAAAAGAGTAGAACAATAAACAATAAGAGGTTTATGAAAGTCCAATGTTTGAAAAACATTTTACCGTTTGTGAAATATCTTATAAACCATTAAAGGGTTTATCAAATTTTTCACATAATGTAAGAATAGCATATTATTCGACTCTTTTTTACAGTGCACACTCATACACATCCACACGGTCATGTATCCTCTTACGCGTCAATACCACTCATTCTATATCGATATGCTATTTCACATTCAACTTAGTTCATTCGTAGTGAAAATCCATGAATTCATATTTCCGGCTTCTTCAGCGAAATATTTCAGGTACTACCCCACGGAAAAAATCTTTACGAAAAAACAGCGATCAACCGCGGTTATTTTCACCTCACCACGGTTTTCCCTAGAAAATCGCAGTGTCACTGAAAAAAATGCGGTTAACCACGGTTTCCTAAACGAAGACCGCGATATTCGGAAACGCGGTTAGTCAGAATTTTTCGACACGGAGGCTATCGCAATTATAACTTTGGCATCAAACCGTACAGCTCAGATCACTTGAAACTGTTAATATCACTTTAACTTTAGTCACGAATCAGTCCCTCTTATGTGAAATATATTTTGCGACAATAAACATTTTTTTTAAATAAAATTTGACAGCGAAATGAAATGTATAATTGAGAAAAGAGGCTCCGTATTGAGTTTCTGGGCCAGGAGAATATGTCACGTTATTGTATTAATGAATTTTATTTTCGTAAAGTGGATGTGATCTGAGAAGGAATCAGTGCAAAAGGCTAGCAGTCAAGCCGGGAACAGCTGATTTTTTTTATTCTTAATCAATTGTGAAACAAAAAAATCAATGATTGGATCAGCGTGATAAATTTTTGTATTCATGTTGTTCAAAGTATAAATCAAGGGGGAAACAGCTTAAACAAGAATTTTTGATTTTCCTGATTTAATTATTTTTTCTGATTTCTATGATTTTTTTGTTTTTTTTTGTTGATTTTTTCAATGTCATTGATTGTAATCAATTGATTAAAAATTTAAAAAAATAATTGAAATCAGAAAATCAGATATCAGCTGTTTCCGCTTGCTCGATCAGTTTATGACCGAGATTCACTGATATGTTTGTGTACACAAGTATGATCGCGTGGTTTGTATAGTCATATACGAATTTAGAGAAGTAGAAGTATGTGAGAAAAATTAATGTTCAACTGCAGCCTCGACCAAAAAAAATAAAAAATACATAATTAGATTGCTTACTGGTCGACTAAGTGAAAAACGAGCAATAATGACAGTTTCCAATAGAGATTACCAATGCCAAGAAGTTAGTAAGCAATACTATGGAAGTGTAAATAATTTCGCTTAATTTTTTTTCACAGGTTGAGTACAACTTAAAAACAGCGCTGTCAAGAGATCCCGGTATTTAGCGGTTTTCAAAAAACGTGGTAGTCAGACAGATAATGCGGTTTTTACTGTTTTTGGAAAGACGAATAAACAGTCTGACTCCCGCGTTTCGAAATACCTTTGCAAATTGCGGTTTCGAAAAACACATTTAACCACGTTTTTGTAGCGAATTTTTTCCCGTGGGTATCAGGATGAAAAATTAATTCTTTTCTTCTATGCATACTACTTACGTGAAAAAATTTAGTTATTATAAATGCATTCTTGGTCTGAATTACCTCTCGCTTGTTTTACTAAGCGAGATCTCTACTCGATCATATGCTGTTTACCATGTATTGTTGCAAATGATGCTATTTTACCGAAATCACTATTTACAGTGAAGAAAAAAAGGAGAGCATTACAAATGACAAGCACAATAATGCTCCATGTCACGCTATTCTCTCCATCCGAAGACAGAAAGAAAATAAAAAAACGATTGAGAGTCGTATTGAAAAACAAGTGACGCTCTGTACGTTCTTTTTCTGTTTCTTTTTTTGAACCCGCATCAATTAATTACATGTAAAAGTACATTTGCCGTGCATGAATCGGTTGAGCATAAATAAATATCGCTTCCGTTAGAAAATAATACTTACTAGGCAGGAAGAAAATCAAGAAAAGTGTCATTTGAATAAAATCCTTTTGATTATTCTCATTTCATAATACAAACTTCATACAGTTCGCAATGAATTCGGACGAGTGCAGCGATGCTTACGACAAAATATATGCTGATGAGCCGCATCACAAGAAGTCATGGACCCATGAGCTAGTAGCTGGCGCTGGTGCTTTCGCCGGTAAGTCCTAAAGCTATGAGGGTAAAAGGATATATGTATTTCTGAATTTTGACTTTGAAAATATTCTCAAAATTCCAGGAATAAAAAACTTAGTTTAGCAGTGAGAAGATAGATTCACTGAGCATATCATTTTACCTATTTAACGGTCCTTGTGAGTTAATAGAAAATTTCTTTTCTTCTCTATAATCTTTTTATTTAAGTTATTTGTTTGTGAATTTTCCGAGTCGATGACTCCTTCGCCAGATATTAAATAAAACTATAACACACAATCTTCTCATAAAGATATATTTTTACGCGTATAAACATGGTTGTAGAAAATTGTTTCTCTTTCTTTCTTCTGATAGTGCTGGATGGCAAGACAGTAATAATGAAGAAATTGATGATCATGCCAATCTTCTTCCATCCGACTATCAGAGAAAAGAAAAAGAAATCATTTTCTAGAATCATATTTATACGTATAAAAAAATTATGTATATATATGAAAAGATTGTATGTAATAGTTTTATATAATGATTGACGAAGGAGTCATCGAACATCTCATTAATAAATAAAAATAAAAACAACAAGGTTTATTAACCTTTTAGTAAAGTGAAAATATCTCAAGTCTTCTCAATCTTCAAGTATGAGCAGAAACAGGTTTTTTTTAAATAATGTACTTTGAAATTGAGCCGAAGTTTGATTGCTTATGTCCATTTTTTCGATAACAATAAATATACTGATACTACGAAAAGTGTACAAAATAATTTAGTTTATTAATTAAAAAATACGGAAAATACCAAGTATTGCAGCATGAGTTTAATCACAACTACAAAAGTTTACAAAAACTTCTGGATTCAAGCATAGAAAATGTGAACTGCGTTTTTCCTGCAAAAGCCCAATGATATTTTAGATAATCAATACACTTCATTTTTGAGCTTAGTTATGAGTTCTCCTGTTTCTGGTTTCTATGACTGTTTGCTTCCAACAATTCATTGCTAGAGAGAGAAATTAGTCTGCCATCCTATTTTACACCAACGCACTAATTAACTATCTCTTCTTCTCTCTTATCTAGCCATGAAAGCATATGAAGATCATTGTCGTGACTCTGGCGAGACAGTATCTCACGGAAAAATGAAAGAGTTGTTGGCTGCTTTCGCGGGTGCCGAGGTGGACAAGTTAGTCGAGACAAAGGGTCTTGACTTTCTCGACCGAGAGAAAATGAAACGTCTCGCTGTTCATCAAGCACACGCACTGGCTAATGAGAAGTATGGTGAAGGTCAAGTGGGTCCTGGCACTGGACAAGGGGATGGCAGCAACGACGACTATTAATTGTCCAAGCCATAGACTATCCTTGTTCCATCTTTATCCTTCGCTATAACTCAAAACAAATAAATCCTCCACGACCTCAGTAAAATAGATCGAGTTATTTTAAATCATCTTTGATAAATTTTCTAATCGATTTCAATATTCGAAGATGTGAAAAGTTTTTGTTCTTATGTTTTTCTTGAACTATCAAGTCACCAACGAAACGATGGATATTTGCTAGCTGATAGACAAAAGGGAATTAGGATTGATATGCTACTTCTGCTAAGAGAAAGATGATGCTGATGATCTGGATTTCGTTGTGAGTGTGCTGTAGATAATATAGGCTTTATAAACAACTCATTAAAATAGATAGAGGAATACTTTTTTCCGACTCATTTCGTGCTATTTACTAAAATATAGACACTCATGACGGATCTCTATTACATCGTTGGAGCAAGAATACAAGAAAAAATAGTGTACATCAAGCAAACTCAGAATCGATCTATTGAATAAAAGGAAATTTTTGGCTTTGAAAAGAAAACCAATTTCAATCGAGAAAGCCGTGGTATTTACCATTGAAAAAAATAAGATACTATGTGAACTTAGACGAAGAATTGTATTATCAAAAATGTCATTGAACATAATAAATCCAATAATAATCATACTCATACAAATTCAAGCCCTGACAAGGTGATCGATAACAGATAGAAACTCGAAACATATGATTTATCATGTACATTAACAATTTTTGTTGACTCTCCATTTCCATTTTAGAGAATCGTAAAAATTATAATTTTAATAGATAGAAAATTTAAATATCGCTTATTTTGAATTCAATAATAAATTTCGTATAAAAGATTGGATTATTTTAATATTGTTCAGCCGTTTCGATAGATACCAATTGCTGATCATATTTTGAAGTATAAAATGACAAATGCAAAGATTGTTTTGAACACCAAATGTTATTCACTTTTATCTGCCGACTACTCAATCAGATGAACTAATATACACAATAGATATCCATCGCAGCTGAGAATCTGCTGCTGTCGCGTCGTGATCCAAGGGGAGAGAAGGTGTGGGTGGGCACAGGTATGAAACGAAGTCACGAACTACGGAACCAGCACTAATACCATCAACCACACCTGCAATCACTTTCAAAACAGCAGTGAATGCATTCTTGGACCGAGAAATGTTCGAAAACATGGAATTCATGAGAATAACCATTTATAGTTTTCCAAAGAATCAACTGTTCAACACAGTACACTTAATCTGGCTAGTCACATTTTATGACCTAAAAAAATGCGAAATAAAGAAAGATGGGAACTCGTTTTCTCTTATATTTAACATGGGCATATTTTGATGTTGCTTACCACCTTTTAAAAAGTGACCATAAGTGTTGTAGCAAGACATTATCAAAATCATATACACACCCCCAAAATGAAAATAGAAGAAAAGATTAATTTATTCGAAGAAAAAGGCACTAATATGCCAAATGAAATTTCATTCGACTGTCATAATTGGACATATTGACGTATCGATTTGATTATCATAGAAAAATTGAATGTGATCTACATTCTTCAACATTCTATGAGGTTTGATTTGGAAATTATTTCCACGATCGATCCACAAGAATTTGCACAAAAACGTAGAAAATGTCCCACTTCGAACAAGAGTACATTCCAGCAGATCAAGCTTTGCTGAACTTCTATAATTTTCATACATCTCATTTGTTTTGCAAAGTTGTTGCTCGACTTCTGTATTAACGGTATTCTTGAGAACTTGAAGTTGTTGTGCATCGATCTTGCGTTCATGATCTTCAATTAATTCTAGAAAGATGGCATATTTAGCCGGACATGCATCTAACTTTGGATAAGATGTAAAATCACAAAAGTCAACTGGTATGCCTTGCTTTCTCCATTGATAAAAAGTTTGTCGGAGAGCATTCATCACATGTTGTTCACTTGTTTTCTCACCAAATATATCCAAAAGAGTTCCAACACAATATGCAAGTGATATTGGAGGAATCTCTACTGGTTCTGCTAGTAATGGAACCCGATCATCGGCTAGACAAAGAAAGCTTGTGCAATTGATCACATCTTCCATTCTGTATCGAATGATTGTTGTTTAGGAGACGATAATGATGAAGAAGGAAATGATTTTCGGATTATATAATTAACAAGTTGTGTCGATTCTCTAAGTTTTCTCATTGTTGTTGCAGTCACACGAAGAATTTGGATTTTTTCTGTGGTTCCAGAACTTGTAGCGAAATAAAATATATTTTCAGATCGATCCAAATAATTATGATAGACTTCGTAAGTTGTCAATGGAAATTTCTCTCGAAATTCATCAAGCGATGCATATTTACCTTCTCCAGAAGTACTAGCGTCTATTGACAAGCATGAAGTCGATCGATCTCTGAAGAATGCACATGAGCGATTTTTCTGAAGAATTTCCTTTAATAGTTCATTATTAGCAGTCTGTAAATTGCAAAGATAATACGACACGAACGGGCTTGTGTCTAACTCTTGTAAACATCGATCCCTTAATTTCAAAAATAAAATAATACTGCCTTCGGCAAATCTGCTGAGTTATGTATGAAAGAAAACCAGTTTCCCTGTATGTTATATGATAGCTTGTACTATCGAGTTTATAACGCCATAAATATTTTCATTAATGCTAAGAAGAAAAAAGTGAGGAGGTGTTGTAGATTAGAGAAAAAACAAAGCTTATTTCAATAGGGAACTACTTTATCTGTGCTGTTAAATATAATAGAAAGACGCAGTAATCGTTTGATTTGTCCTTGAATTTTGCGAGTATCTACTATCGTGTAACTAATTAGGTCACAATTTTCAGGTCAAATTCGGCTGCAGACGCAAAAAGAGAACGTGAAAGTTTGGGTGTGGGTGGATATACCTGTTAGAGAAGAAAGGATCTTCATGCACAAACACCCACAAGCCACATCCTGCGACATACTAAACGCACATACCATACCCTGCTTACTGAAAACAGAACAAAGATTACTTTCAGACCTTTCACAGATACAATCATAACTCTGAACCTATCGATTTCACTTTTGCTGACTCTATCAACCAGTTGAAAGGGAAGAAAAGTTTTGTTTGGAAACTTTCTACCCAGCGATTATATTGTAATCGAAAATATATCAAAACATATTAGAGTATATAGTATGGGAATAAAAAATAGATTTCAAACCTCAGTCTAACATAGAATATTCCTTTCGATATTGCTGAATCCAGCTGCAACCAAAACATTTCCATTTGCCCATGTGGTTGCTGTGTGAGTATGAATGTAGTTCTTATACTTCTTCGATCGTCGACAACATACACACATCCAAAAATAGTGGTATTGCAAGGAATTTCGTTCGAAAACGAACGGAAAACATTTAGTATTGTTGATGAAAAAAACATGGCAATGTTTTGAAATTTTCGAATGCATTAAGAACACTTTTTTTCATACCGATTTCGTTAAAGTACTAAATAGCAGTGAGAAAAAAAATACATTTGATAATCCATGTAAAACGTATCGTTTGGTCTTCAACATGCCAAAATTGGTCTCTTTCACAACTATAGTGATACGTTCAGATTTTTTCGTTCAGCCTCTATTGCAGCCGATGAAAAATTATCGAGATATCTGTTTTAATGACTCATGATCTTGTTTGCAAGAATACTTTTGCAAATGCGTCATTTGACATAGAAAGATAAGAATGCTTTCTGCCTAGTAATGGTGAAGATGTGACATTGTTTATTTATTCATTTTATATGATATTTTTATTATCGTGAAAATATTTCTATAGAAATGATCACCTTAAAATTCATTCCATGTATTATTCAATTAATTTCAAGTATCAATACGACCACATCACAGAAAATTTGTCTGGACAACTCAGCTTTAACCTGCATTTGTCAATATGAAATGGAATATGTTTCTTGTAATGGAAAACATGCAGTCAATGATACTTTCGTCGATTGGGCCATATTTTCATCAACATCGCCTTTGAATGATTTATCGATTAAGTTCACATTCATAAATGGTTTAGATGACATAAGAGAAAATGCTTTTCAAGAACTCAACTATCATTCCAATGAACCGATCGATATAACATCTACTTCACCGCAAAATTTTAAACTTGCTGATAATGAATTTGGTCAAGTGGAATACTTCGGAATAGCTATTGATAGTATACAATACAGTCATATTCATAATCTTCCGTATCAATTTAATTTGAAATCAATAGACGGTGCCAACTTCTATCAACTGAGTGTAATCAACTCTGGTGAAAATAACTGTGACCAACTGTTCGTTGACAACTGCTAGACTTCTTATCGAAAGTCTTTCAACAACTGTCGTTGATTTAGATCTATCATCGAATCATTTGCTTACAATACCCTCACTGGAAAAGTTTCATGGGTTGAGGGAAATTGATTTGACGAATAATTTTCTAAAAGAAATCACATTTAATAATATGGTCAAACTATGGCGATTAGACTTGTCGAATAATCAAATTAGAAACATCGCATCTGACTCATTTGTTGGATCGAGTTTAATTGAATTAGATTTAAATAACAATTTATTAATATCACTTGAAACACAAACAATTGACAATAAAATAACATCATTTTTATATCCATGAAATCAAACACTGGCTTTCTTCGATGTATCAAATAATTTTCTACGTAACCTAAATCCATTGAAATCGATGAAGAATTTAGAAAATGTCACATTACGCTTCAATCGAATCAAACTCTTAGATGCCAATACATTTGATGAAGCGCATACAATTGCATCCATTGATTTAAGTTATAATAAAATTCAATTGGTCGATTCGATCGCTTTCATCAATGGAACAACTATCCAAAATTTAAATCTAGCTGGAAATCCACTTTTTTCTCTTGAAACGAACTTTTAAAGAAATCGAAAATCAAACAACATCATTTCTCTATGCAATATCATCGATACTTCTAAGTTTATCACTTTCGAATAGTAGAAATTGGTTTATTGTTACGAAATTTGAAATATTATATGATTTACAACTTTCCCATCATAACAAAACCAACAAATTTTGACTTTAGAGAGAAACAGATGTTAATAGTGAAGATTCACTCATCAATTGGAATTATCATCCACCAGGACTCCGTTTAATTCTAACCGACATCCGATTTAATGATAATGACTATTGCTTAACTAAGCCAATTGATCACATATTGAATAAGACAACTTTAATTTTCGATGTTGACCATCCATGCAATTGTTTCATACTCAAGTTTAAAGATTTTTTCGATTCAGAACAACGTCCGAGTTGTGTACTCAATGATTCAATTCTGTATGAGCTGCATCAGCGATGTGAAGATATAGATTCATTTTGTCAATTATTATTGAATGCTACAACTAATTCGTCATTCACTGAATGGACGTCAACCACATTCATTTTAGTTCCAATGACCAGTGTCAATGTCGTAATAAGTAAAACAACAGTTTACACGATGCTAACCTGATCGATTACTGTTGAATCAAGCTCAGACACCATCCCACCATCATCGAATAGCAAGTATTGTCAATTTGACTGTGACAAGTACTCAAGTCACAACCAAGCAATTGATAGGAAATCAACAAAAGAAAATAATTTTAGCCACGACGATTTCCTCCGTATTCATTATTATTGTTTGCTTCATTTTTATTTATGTTCTCAAACGAAAACAAATGCATAGATCAGATGAAGACTTTGAAATGCACCAAACAATATTACCCGTCTTTGATGAAAAATGATCCTTTGTGATTGATTTTTTTGTTTTCGTTTCATTTCATTTCAGAATAATCTAACAATAGTTGGCTGATATCAGTATTCAAATCGAATAGAATAATCAATCAATCTTGTTTGTGAAGATAAGTTACAATTTTATTCTCAAAGTATGTTGTAAGAGGACGTGTGGTTTTTGAGATATTGGCTAAACTTTAGCATTCATAAACACTAAGATAATACGCATAGTTTTTGATAAGTATTTTACATATACGAGAATGATTCAAAACTCCATAGAAAAACTCAACAGTTTGCGACAATGAGTAAGTTCTAATACAAATTCTGGATCTTCGCTCGTCTGGTATGAATCTATTTCGAAAACTGGAATATTATATAAGTTTTTCTAGTTTATTAAAAAGTTCGCGTGTATTTTCGGTAGTTTTAACGGAACAGAAAGAAATGATATAGTTATGTTTGAATTGTTTTTGTTTTTACGTCTAATCAGTCATATTGTATACTACAAGTCATGCCGGGCTCGTTTTCGTCCTTTAACGGTAGATTTCAATTCTTGAATTGTTCGATTAAGTTTCTCATTTAAATCTTGTTTATCAATAAAATGCAACTGTTCAACTTCTTTTTGTAATAATAGAAAACGAGACAACTGATTTGTGTCATTCTGTTCTTTTAACCAACGATGAAAATCATTCAAATCGGCGGCAGTGTTATCAGTTTGATTTTTATCATGTACATGTTCCTCTCCGCCATGTAATTGTGCATCAAGAAATTCCATTGATGGTTGTATTAATGAACGTTGATCATTGCCAATAATAGATGCATTATGATCATCATGAGAATGTGAATCTATCAGGTCTAATGATGGACCTGCTTTCTCTGCTTGTGAATCATTTGTACTAGAAATCGTTTCATTAATATCCGATTCATGATGAACATGATGATGAATTGAATCAAGAGAAGGTTGATCAACAAATGAATGTGATTCATTTTGAGAAATGTTATCATCAATGCCAGATTGATTTTCAATAATAAACGGATTGAAATTACCTTAACATAACACAGATGAATAATTAAACTAGAAGCTTTCATTTAAACCAAACCTGCAACTGGTATGTGTGCACTATTGATAATAAAAATCTGTATCGTCGTTGCGATTAAAAAAAGATTGACTTGCTTCATAATGAGTTTTTTTTGTGTCTAATGTTTCAGTCTCTTTATTGATCTTACGTCTCACTCTGTAAATCAACGAAATATGGCATCAGCTGTGTTGCATGATGACATGTATAGTGTCCTTGACTTGCCACGTCGATAGGTTAGGCGTAAAGAAAGTTTCCACACAAAGTTTCATCAATACACGATGAAAAAACTAATTTCTTTTTGACATATCGAACAAGCGCACAAAATTATAATTCAAATGCATAGACTCTTATCGAAATCGAACTGATAGTGATGGCATAAATCAGAATAATTATAGGTTCTAAGTGGATTTCTATCAACAATCGACATGATAGAAAATGTTAAATTCTATACATGACACTAGTTCTCGTTCTTTTTTTCTTTATTAATTTGATTTTTAAAAATTTTCTATACACATACATTAAGACAACATTTTTCTTATCAATAAAATATCGACTGTAGGACAAAGACATGATCTACAATAATTCTAAAAGCGATTCGATTTAATAATATCGATTGGTTTTCGATTGTCATAAATTGATGGTGCTAGAAAGAAACAACATTCATATAAAGGATTCAGTAGAAGAAGAAAAAACAGAACAGAACATAATATGATAATTTTATATACCTTGTAAAATAATTCCACATGTTCCAGCTATACAAGCTGTTGTGAATATATAAAGGAAAAGACGATCGATTACCAGTGCTACATATTTCCATTCTTCTTTAACCTATTAAAAATGATAGAACAACGAGAGAATACATTTGTAGAAATCTGATTTGAATTATTCATGTACTAAGGTCTATTAATATTGAACTCAGTCGAGTCAGATCGACAATAGTTTTATAAAGAGTGTCTAGTATTATGAGTTCTTGCTCTTCGTTGAGTATTTTGACACGATTACTAGTCTCTAGTTAATGTTAACATTCGAATTTTGCACATATCGATACGTTTTTGAGTCGATATTTTTAACGGAAGATCAATATTCAATATTTACTTTTTTCTCTTCATCTTCTTGTCGCATATGTGCCGCAATACATTTTAAACCATCGAATGCCTTTTTAATTTCATTTGGATAAAGAGATGATTGATTCGAATATTCCGTTTGTCTTAATTCACTATCATCATCAGTATTTTCAATAATATCTTGATCGTAATGAACATCATTTATTAAACGTTTATTTACTTGACTGTTTGTATATGATTGAGCATGGAATATTGGTACGACAAATTTTGTTGCTGTATGTTTTCTCATTTGATTCTTATTGAATGTTGATTGTTGATAAAGTAATGGATCGATGCTTTTCGGTCGTCGCAACCATAGAAGTTTAGGTAGAACTTGTAGAAACACTCGACGAACCCATGGTGGCATTTGATGGGTTAACGGTGAACGAAAATGTATGTTGAGTACAGTGACAGTAACAACAATCGATAATGTTACTAGTATCATTGTAAATAACAGATATTTACCAATTAATGGTACAACAAGTGATGTCGGTGGAATGAGTTCAGCTAATAGTAAAAAAAATACAGTCAATGAAAGTAATATCGATATACAAAGTGCCACTTTTTCTCCCGAGTCCGATGGTAAATAAAATGTTAAAACAGTTAAAAATGATATTCCAACACAAGGAATGATTAAATTAACGGTATAGAATAATGTCTTACGACGTATCGTTATTAAAAATGTTATATCAGTATATGTTTGTGGACAGCATGTATATTTTCGTACGTTTCGTTGTGCTGGAACTTCCATTATATCCCATTCAACTGAACGATAAAAATCAGTTAAATCTATAGCGTATGGTACACCTAAGAATAATTAAAACATACTCTATGTGCATGAGTAAGAAAACATATGTCATTGAAATTTTACTATTATTTCCATAAATAGGTGTTGAACCATTCGTTTGATTGATATGAACAAGATCGACTTGTTCACCATTGTACGTCCATGAGCCAAATTTCATTTGACAATGTTGAATATCTCAAATGAGAGAAATCAAAATTTTCTTGTAATTTTACTTCATCATGCACAGTGATTTTATGATAATGTTACAGTCTCAACTGACAAATATATACACCGCCCTAATCTATCTATTCAAATAGTTCGTTTGAGATCTTTGATAGCATTCTATTGATGTTCATTGAAAATCGGAAGAGTATTTCAATCATTGAACAATACAGTTTGATACAATTGAATAGATCATTTCATATCAAATTAGAATTAGTCCGCCCTAAAATCCATCGAATAAAGTGAAAACAGTCAAACTCTTAACATGATATGTATGTCTTATTTTAAAATTGAAGAAATCGAATTGTAAATATTTTCAACTAACCGAATGGAAAAAATTCTACATTGATTGTACAACTTGATTTGTATATAGCTGGTGGCTAAGAAATACAAAGTATCGTTGTTTTAATAATTCTTTTCCTTGTTTTTATTCATTATCTTACTTCCCAAATAACACGACCATCATAGTAAACAGTGGCTTTTGTCATTAATGTTACTTCATAATTTCCATCCGCACTAAAATTCAAAAACATTTTTTTTTCGTATATATATATATAAAGAATAAATATGTCAGATTTCAGATTACTCGTATGAGTTGAAAATAGATTGTGAAAACAGTGCACTGAGAAAACTTTCGTATTAATTTTCTCAAAGAAGAATATTGTTATTTGTCTATGTACATATGTGATGTGACACTTAGCCAATAGACTATGCTGATTGAATCATTTCTCTAAGCTACATTGGTAGTCAAAGTTTCATAGAAGCTATACAAAAAAAAATAAATGAGAAATCCAATAGCTTAAAAGCAATAAACAATTTAGATCCTAAACTAATCCGTTTTCTTGATCGAAATTCTCTACATCATTATCTATATTTATAAACATTGCAAAAATTGGTCGTATTCAAAAGGATGCCCATGATAATACACAAGTTTTTCTATATTGATATAACAGCAATTCGTTACTATTACTATTTTCTTTCGTGTGGAAAGCATGTGAATAGAATCGTAATCGATTGGGCATAAATTGCAAGTAATGATAAACTAATCTAATTAGTGCAACAATAACAACAGATAGATGATTACTTATTATACAAGACAATATCAGGAAGCCATATTTGTTGACTCGGAATGTAGAGTACATCGACGCCTCCATATTTGCTTGGATCCCATCGAAGTTTATCATCGTACCACTCCTATACATATCGGATTCAATCATAGTTTTAGATGTTTCAACACTGACTAATATTCGTCGATATCCTACCTGTTTTAACCAAACATTGGAGGTCATTATTTGATTTTTTTCGTCCTTATCGAAGAAGTAAACAAGAAAAATATCCTCATATCAAATAAAATAATATTCTACATACGACATCGAGTAATTGAGTCAATCGAAGACCCAAATAGACCGTTAATTTTTCACTATTATTCGTTATTGGTCGAATCAATTTATTATACGAACGTACTTTAATTAATTCTTCATACAAACGTTTTGCTTCAAGATTAGCTAGGGTAACTATTATTGATCAATGAGATTTAAAAATGAATATTAAGATCTATACATAGTCATGTTCTTACCATTAAAAAACCATAGTGAAATAAAAACTATTCCTAAAACGATGCTGTTGCTGTTGCTGCTGCTCATCTTCATACATGGAAATAGCTATTAAATATAATCTAAAAATGTAAGTTTTGCTTTTTTTTTTATTATTATTCTAACAGTTACATTCACAGAATGAATAAATTAAATTAACTTCAAAACATAAGAAAAACAGATGTGCACAATAAGTCATAGAAAAATATGCTTATCTCATGACACATGTTATAATTAGGTAGTTTGTATATATGGATAGAATTAATAAATGCTATGATGATCAATAAATTGTGTCAATAGAAAATGACTCGTACTTTGACGAGAAATTATTCGGCATTCTTCTGTTTGTGAATGACAAAAAGCTAATCTTACTTGAGACAAACAGTAGAAGAAAACTTTCTATTGAATGTATTGATTAGTATGATGTGGTGTTACCATTCGTTAGAAATTAATTAGATTCGAACTTTGAGAGGTGAAGCCTAATAGAATTTTTTTTCAGATTTTCTTGATAATGATCGTTTGACTATGTATGATTTTACCGAATAATACGATACAAACATTCTTATAATTATAATAATATTAGCAACGAGACGAATGATTTCCGCTCATTGTTAAACGAGAGTATGCATGCGTATATGATCGGAACAGATTAAATCAAGGCATTCGGCTCTATTAATGAGTTGTTGCGGTTGTAAGAAAAAGAAAACTGTTCCATACTTGGCACTATGAAAGTTTGAAATTAGTTTAGTCTTGTTTATCATTTCGAACAGTATGTAATAGTTGAGAAAAGAAATAGATGATGATGATGATATGATCTATGAAAAACAAAACATCATTACCTGGACGAATAATTTCTATTTCTTGTTTCCTTTTGATTGAGCAACATAAAATCTTTTATGTGTAACTAGTTTTTTATTCGAGCATTAACTAGTGATATTCGATGCCCTTGGGATAAATTTTCTAGTTCACTTTGATTGTGAGAAAATCTCTTTTATCATCCCTTTTCTCAATGTGGATTGAGACATAGCGACAAGAGAACGAGAGAAAGAGTACGAACAACACTGATGACATTATTTGGTCTAAAGCCTTTTCTATCTCTTCTTTTCTCGCCAATATTTTTCTTTTATTTTTATCAAAACAACTTCTTTTCTATTCATTCATCATCTCCGTATTGCGTCTGTAAGTCAACCACTCATTTACATTCACTTAGAATTGTCCCCCCTCTCTCTCCCACACATACACACACACACATATATATATATATATATATACATATCGGACAGATAATCCTAATAAAGAAAAAAGAAATTCTTCATTCAACTCCATTAGTATGCTAGTTGATCTATTGTTATTATAGGTCAATGCAATTCGAACTGTTTTTCATTCTGTTTGGTATTCTGTTCTTGTTTAAAGACGGTAGATGATATGATTTTGAATTGTTGTTAAAGATTAGTAACTCTCAATTTCTTTTTGTTCTTATCTAGTCGTGGAAAGTTCATATTATGAAGAACAATTATTTAAAGAATTGTTTCAAAATTATAATCCATTAATACGACCTGTACGAAAACTAGATGAAACAATAACTGTCTCATTTAGTATTGCTTTATTACAATTAATCAGTGTCGTTGAAAAAGAACAAGTACTGAAAACAAATGTTTGGCTACAAGTTGTATGTTAGAAGAAAATAAAGACGAACGAAACATAACGCAGCAATAAATCAAGAACTTCATATTTTTTAATTTTTTAGAAATGGCATGACTATCAAATGCAATGGAAACGAGAAAAATATGGTGGAATTGATTCAATACGTGTACCACCGAATCAAGTTTGGACACCAGATGTTAGTTATATGTACAAATATCTGTATTTAGAGAATAAGAATTCGACTATTTTAATATTCTAGATTGTACTATTTAATAATGCTGATGGCCGATATGAAGCATCTTTTAAATCTCATGTTGTTGTATATCATAATGGAGATATGAATTGGGTACCACCAGCCATATATAAATCAAGTTGCTATATTGATGTTAAATTTTTTCCTTTCGGTATCGATCATATTATAAGTTATATGTTTGAAATTGAATCGAATTGAAATCTATTCGTTGTCATAGATCAACAAGTATGTGAATTACGTTTTGGCTCGTGGACATATAATCAACATCAATTAAATTTTACATATTACGATGAAAAAGAACGAAACGTAACAATAAAAGATTATGTTGTTAGCGGCTCATGGGATCTTATGGATGGTCCCATGTCTATTCAACATCCGTCAGACGAAACAAATCTTATATTTGAAAAAAGTTATCGACATGATCGTGTTGAATTTGTATGTAAACTTGTTATAAGACGAAAAACACTTTTTTACACGGTTAACTTAATTATTCCAACGGTAAAACAAAGATAATCATTCGTTTTGCATTTTATTTAGTTGATGTTTCGTTGTCTTTTAAGATGCTCATTTCATTTTTGTCGATCTTCGTTTTTTATTTGCCAACGGATGCAGGTGAAAAAATGACACTATCAATATCCATTTTATTAGCATTAGTAGTTTTTCTTTTACTTATATCGAAAATTTTACCACCTACATCGACAGTTATTCCATTGATAGCTAAATATCTTTTATTCACATTTATTATGAATATTATAACAATATTTTGTACTGTTCTAATCATCAATTATAATTATCGAACGCCACGTACAAATAAAATGCCTCATTGGATGCGACGACTATTTATTGATATTCTACCACGAGTACTTCGTATGGAAAGGCCAAATAAATATGAAAGAGAAAACGAAGATGACATAATAGATCCACCAATGATGCATTCAATACGAGCCTCGCGTGTTATTGTATTAAGACCATCAATGGGAAATAGTAGACAATCATTAACAACGACAGATAATGATGATGATGATGATGAGGGTGGTGGTAGTGGTCAAATGGATCATTTCTTAACAAGAGAAGTATATGAAGCTGTTGAAGATCTTAGTTTTATTGCGAATCAAATGAGATCAGCAACGCACTTTGAAGAAGTATTCTAATCGATACAATTTAAATCAATATGTTTCATGTAGTGTTTTTTTTTCTTCTCATTCTTGTTTATTCTAGATTCGTGATGATTGGAAATACATTGCAACTGTGATCGATCGATTACAATTATATATATTTTTTGCTGTTACAACATTTGGTACATTATCGATCTTATTCAATGCACCATACATTTTAAATGTAGTCGATCAATATGCTATACTCAGAAATTGGGATCCTACATTTGGTACTACTAGTTAATTTTCTTCTTTCTTTTTTGTTTGTTTCGGTGCTTAAACGATATTTGTTTTTTTTTCGGAAATAAACAGAATTTAACACTTACAGGTTTTGATTTTTTCTGCGTTTGTCAACGATGGGAAAAAAAAAGAATTTTTACTTTAAACATAATGAATTGACTGATTGCTATGATTTTTTCTCTCTCTATCTCACTGATTCACTAACTCTCTCTCTCTGTCTCCCCTTTTCCCTTCAATCTTGTATTAATTGCCATTTAATCGGGTTAGTCGTCTTTTTCTTATTACCATAATTTCTTTTGCTCACTTCAATCATGCAAATACTGAGACTAATGCTTCTCGTTCCACAAACAGACGATTGCAAATACCGAAATACTTGTGTTCAGAAGTTTTATGACAAGTAAATGTCTTTCCTAGTTTTTTCTTCTTCTTCTTCGTGTTCTCATCGTGCCAATCGTTATTATTTAAATGATCAATATGTATGAACGTGAATGACACAATGATAATAACAATAATAATAATAAAGTTGTCGCTCATGCTTATTCGAATGGCTATCGATAAGGAAGTAGACTATGAAATTTCTTTGCATCGCGTCACGTAAAATTATCATTGAGACGGAAGGAATAGACAAACAGAAAAAAGAAGACGTTGTCATTTTCTTTGTTTCCTTATTGGAATTGACTCACTAAATAATTCATTTCTCTTTTCGTTTTCCTGCTCTGAATGAATCAATGTTTGTTCAAACTTACTTGTTCATATTTAATTTTATAATTATTATAATTAATGGTAAAATAACCATTCCATTTGAATTTTACAGCCATAAGACTTATTGTTTTTTTCTTTCTTTTCATTTGTGCATATAGGAGTAAATGTACAAGAAGAAAATTTAATGAATACTTTATTCGGTAGACAATCTCAGTATAATGCACTTATAACGCCTATTTACAATTTAAGTGAACCATTGTGCGTTTATTTTGGACTAGCATTAACACAAATAATAAATGTTTATGAAAAACAACAAATTGTTAAAGTGAATGTATGGTTACAACTGCGTTGGTATGATTATCAAATGAAATGGAATCCAGATCGATATGGTTTGTTTCAATTAATGACGACGATGAAAGGAACTATTCATCTATGTCATAAATGTAGGTCGTCTTGAAAGTATTCGTGTTCCACCAGATCAAATTTGGACGCCAGATTTAGTTCTTTTCAAGTAAGAATTGAAGCATACATTTTTGCTTTCATAATTTTTATTCTCGATTGTTTTTTAAGTAATGGCGATGGTAAAATGTTACGATGTATACTCTTTTTCTTGTTCTTGTTCATATTCAATTGTTTAATCATTAGGTAATTACGAAGTAAGTTACAAATCGAATACAGTTATTTCTTCTGATGGACATATTCAATGGATACCGCCTGCTATCTTTAAATTGACTTGTGTAAGTTGAAGATGTAAGACATTGATGAATAGTAAGCATTTTAGTTAATCGTTTTGTTTTTCATTCTAGACAATCAATGTCGAGTTTTTTCCTTTTGGTAAATTCATTGAGTTGTTTCCGAGTAGTCGTCTTTTCCTTTTCATTGTTCTTATGAATATTTCTATAGATGAACAAAAATGTGAACTAAGATTTGGTACGAGCGGTAGTAGTGCTTCTCAACTTCGTTTTGGTTCGTTAACTGTTTCTATCATTGTTCTTACTAATAGCTATGAATCATTTTCTTTTCATCAGGTTGGTATGCAACTGCTAATTCAATGGAACTGTCTGATTATGTTCCATCAGGTATTTGGACATTAATCGAGGCACCAGCAGAAATTCGTACAATTCGATCATCTGAACCACCCTATGAGAATCGATCTGAAATGGTGTTTTTCATGAGTAATTTAATTTTCACATTGTATTTTCGTTTTCTATTACATCGATGTGTTGTCTTTCTCGTTTGTTTTTTTTTCAATTTTTAGTCATTCGACGTAAATCTTTATTCTATACTATAAATTTAATTCTACCAACTATGATGATTTCTCTTTTGAGTATAACATTATTTTGTTTACCAAGTGATGCTGCCGAAAAAATGATGCTTTGCACATCAATACTTGTTGCTCTTGTCTTTTTTATGTTATTGATCTCAAAAATTCTTCCATCAACATCATTGAGTATTCCATTAATATCAAAATATTTAATGTTCACATTTATAATGAATCTTTTAACCGTATTTCTATCTGTTCTATCGTTATATTTAAATAATCATCATACAGCAACATTAACACCTGTACCATATTGGATGAAAATTATTTTCCTACATACATTACCAACATGTTTGTTTTTAAATAAACCATATGATAATTCATTGGCACGTCGAAAACGTTTATCATCGATAAGTTCTCCAATATTATTGAGAAAAATACGAAATCATAAAATTATTTTACCAAATGAAATGAATTATTTTCTCGAACAATTTCTAGAAATATCAAATGATATAGAATATTTATCAATGAAAATTCGACGTGATACAGAAGAAATGAAAGTAAGCACTGAAAAATGCACTCATCGAACAAAAACAATGTTCCCATATGTTTTTCTTTCCATTACAGATTTATAATGATTGGAAATATATATCACTTGTATTAGATCGTATTCATCTATTTCTATTTCTAATTGTTACTTTCATTGGTACAATATCTATGCTCTTACAAATACCAAAATTATTTGAATCACATCGAGATTCTTTATTAACACCACAATCAACAACATCCTATACATTAAATAAATGAAAAACAAAACAATATCATGCTTCTCTCTTTTTTTTTGTATGAATCGAATTTTTCAAGATGTTCTTTTTAACATTGTACTCTTTTAAAAAGTTATTTAAAAAATAGAAATCGTTGATTGTTTTACACAATCAAAATATGAAAAAAAACGCAGCAAGATATTTATTTGCTTTCAATCGATTCTGTTCATTGCTGTTTTTATAAGATTAGCTTAACAACAGAATATATTTACTTTTTCTTGGCTTCACACTTAAGGTGCTAGATATATGACACGTACGTTCGTAAGATGGCAACAGATCCTATATTGACATATTCTGGCTTATTTGCAAATCATACATACAGCAAAAAAGAAATGAAGAAGAAAAAAGGAACAAGATTGAAATAGTACGCCTTCTCTTTTTTTCCTCAATAATTTTTTTCTTTATTCAAAAAAAAAACAATCATTTCTTACATTCATCATAGAAACAATAAGAAAAGAGGAGACGCTATCGGCATTATTGTTGTCGTAACAACTTCTCTATTTCATTATATATAGTATGTACGTTATTTTGAGTATGACAAAAAGAACTCTATTTTATTCTATATTATTCACTTTTCTAGTTTTTTGTTCACAATAAAATTTTATTATGACAACAACAACAACAACCATGCTTGATAAACCATTGACTGATCTATGTCGTGAAATAACAGATCTTCGACAAAATAAATCTTCAAGAGATTATGACACGAGTAAATTATTTTCAATAATAACCATATCAAGAGATTCATTGAAAGAAACCGAAAAATTTCAAAAACAAATTTTAAACCAATTACAACAATTTGAAATATCCTTAGCTGATATAAATGAAATTCTACGTGCTAATAGTGAACAAAAATTACAACTTGAACAACAACAACAATCAGGTATGTTCTACATAAACCTATCATCTAGTTGTTGGACAACATAGTGACGATAGTGTTTGCTAACGTATGTATATTGTTAGATGATGATGTCGAAATTCGCGCTAAACTCATGCAATTGAACGCAGAAGCCTTAGAATGTCGAGCAGCTGCCGTGCAATTACAACAAGAAGCAAGAATGGTATTAAGTAAAGCGACTGAAATCGAGAAACGTGCTAATGATGAATTATCACAACAAGCACTTGAAATGAAAGCGAAACAGCTTGAAATCGAAAGAAATCGGGCTCTAGAAAATGAAAGACGTGCACGATTAGAAGAAGAACGACGTTTGAAAGTATGCACAACTTAAAATTAAAGAAAAACCGAATATGTGCTCATTGTATTAATATTTGAAATCCTTAATTATTCAGGAACAACAACAAAAACAACAAGACGAAGAACGTTTACGAGCATTGACTAGAATGCAATCTCATGATGATGCATTTACTGATTGGCCCATACGAGAGTAAGTTATTGTTCTTCAACAAACGTAAATTTCCATCATATTTTAAATAGTTTCATGAATGATATTGGATATCCACCTTGTATGGTACGATCTCCTCCAGATTCATATTCAATGCCAATCGATATCAGATATCTATCTGTTGCTGAAACAGAAAATTTACTTGATAGTCAAGAAGAACTCATTAGTACACCAATCAAAATCAAATTTGATTTCACTGTATGTTTATTGAATTAATTATTTCTCATCAAATATTTATTCTACGTTTGCTTCCTATAACTTATAGACAAACAATCAAAAATTCATTGTACTAGCTCTACCCTATGTTACTAAACGATTACCTCATCGTGAAAATATCATCAAAATTCGTCAATCAAATGGAACTTGGACATCAATCGAAAGTCATGAATCAGGATTCGATTCACATAAAGTTCATGAAAAAAAACACGTTTTTCATAGTTTTAATAAATATTATTGTTCTTTCTGTCTAGGAAAAACGCTTTATTGAATGTAAATTAAATGAATCTTCTATGTGTGCAGCAGTGTCACGTTTAAGACACGATACAATATTAATACAAAAGAAATCATCTGGCCGATATTTATCAAGTGCTGATCCACGTTTTACACTTCAATGGCCAAAAGATGTTTCACAAAATGATTTCTCTATTGATGTTTGTGTTCAACCTGTTGATTTGCCTACATTTTCACAATTCAGTCAAAATTTTTCACATGAATGTCAAGGTCTTCTAGCTGTTGGACCTATGATTGAACTTAATTTTGATGATATTAATCTATTAAAACCCATTCAATTGACACTACCAATACTGATACAAGCAAAAAAGAAAGTGATACCAACGAAAACAACACAAGCACCAACCGATGAATCCAATCCTTCTCAACAACAAACGACTACTAGTCAGCCATCACAACAAGAAACCATTTCTCAACAGCAACAATTGATTTTTAAATCCATGCTCGGTGAAGGTCAGTTGAAAAAAGAAAAGCGAAGATATTCTTCTTCTTCTTCTTCGTTCATTTTAATAAGAACATTTTCTGTTTATTTCAAGATTCGAGTAACGAAAAACTTTTTCTATTATACTTTGGTATGAATGATAATGCATGGCATATCGATACAGACATTCATCTTACTGATTCGAAAACACATGATATAATTACAACTAATATACAATATCTATATAATCGGATAATCGTTGCACGATGTGATAAACAATTGATGTCACTAAAACAATTACCAACAACAATTTGTTTACTCGAACAAACACTTAAACAACGATCTGCTACATTATTTCTTCGTCATCGTACAACGAATCCACAAGAAATATGTCTTGTATGTTGCTCAAGTCAACGTACAGACACTGTTGAAAACGAAATTTGTCAAGAAAATTATACAACAGACAATCAACAAATGAAAGAAATTATTATAGAAGAAGGACAAATATTAGAATTACGTTTTCGTGGTAATGTTCTACCAATAAGCACTGATCAACAACCAGTTCAATTTGCATTTAATACATATTTTCCATTCTATTTTGAAACTAATGTTTCTGAAATCGATAAATATTCTCAACATTTATCATCCTACTATTATGGATTCATACAAATATTTTCCAAACAAAAACTTCTACGAAACACGACTAAAGATATGGATAAGAAAAAACAACAATCAGATAGTGTAAGTTATTCGATACAAATTTTCTTTTTCCACTAAAAACAATTCAAGAGTTCTTGTCGAAATTTATACCATTGTAAAGAAAAAAAAGGAAAGAATCAATTTCTTTCTACTGTCGATTGAGTTTATTTTTCCTACTCATAAAAAAGAAAATTAAATTACGTAGTTCTCACGCATTTCAATGAAAATATCAATCACATGAATAATTTCAAAGATCGAAACCTCATGAATAAAAAAGAAATTATTCTTAAATGACATTCTTCGATTTTCGTTTCTCAAGGTCAAGCAAGAGTGGCATGAAGCCGATATTTGTCTCGCTGAATTGCTTGTGTCTCTGCCAAAACCACCTGTAGAGATACGACCACCTACACAGAAAAGTTTGGCCACATTTATTAGTGAAGGTACATTAAGTCTTTCGATTTAGTTTCTCTCATTAGAAATCGTCTTATTTCAGGACTTCTAACTCCGACACTATTTCGTGATATTTCAGCAAGTTTAGTTGGTGACGAATGGCGGCGATTAGCACGTCGCCTAGGCATGACACGTATACGTATTGAAGCCATTGAACGTGATCATCATGAGGATACTCCATATTATATGTTACTTGCATGGTTAAAACGTGTACCACGTTCATCAGATAAAGTTCTACTATTAACTCATGGCTTAATGAATATAAATCGATGGGATTTAGCTCAAGATTTACAATCGATGAAAGATGATAAACGTACTGAACAGGGAACTGTTTCAAAAGATGGTAAGAATGAATAAACGACAATGAGAAAAATATCTTTTTTCTTTCGATTTCTATAGAACAATTAAAATTATTTCGAGCAGCATTCATTCGTATTTGCCAACGTGACGAATGTGTTCGAGTATGGAAACAATTAGCACGGGAATTAACGTTAACTAATGATGTTATTCAACATATTGAACAACAGTATGCATCAAAACATGAAAGATGCTTAAGAAGTTTAGAACATTGGGCTTTAAATCAACCACGTGCTGATCTACCGTGTTTAGCTAGAATAATCCGAATTCTAGGCTTTAAGCCACTTGCTCGTATGTTAACATGTTTAATATTAGTTTAGCACTTTTCTTATGAATTTTGTTTCTTTTAGGTGAAATTGAAGGTATGGCATAAGAAGAAAAAGAATCTTCATGCGTAAATTGGTTCTCTATTTATTGTGTATATTTATTATTGTTTGACATATAATTCCGAACAAAATGTTGCATCGTTTGCTTATTTTTTTAAAATAAATTTTTAAAGAACTTTTTTGTTGTTACGATTTCTCTATTTGAATATATTAAGAAAAAAATGTCGGTCCGTCTAATTACTTTTGTAATATGATGCAAAGTTCAACATGTATGAAATGCTTCAAGTAACTTTCTTATGTCTTGGTAACTTTTGAAAGAGAATTGTGTCTCATGAGAAAAAATAATCAGTGGGCTGATTTCCTTCTAATCCATCGTCGTCCGCCTTATTTGCCGATAACATTTCTTCAATTGCTTTGAGAAACTTTTCATATCATTAAATAGTTTTCAACAATTCAAAATTGTAAATTGGGAGAATCAATCAGGTAAAATACGTTTGGATTATTGAAGTTTCTAAAAATGTTTGTGCATGATTATGAAGTAGAGATATAGAACTACTTTTTCAGGCATCAGACAAAATCTTCATATGTAACTTATGTGTTCGACATTCTACTCAATTAAAGTCATATTCTATTCACTTCGTCAAATCAAGTATTTATGATGAACTATTGGATAAAATTTCCATTAGCAAATATTATTTCTTTTCCGACTAGTCCTCACATAACTACTGTATTATTATTTACAAAAAAAAACAACACTATCAGATCAACTTAACTCATTCTTATGAAAATTCTATCGAAGCTCCTTCCACAGATCTTTTTATGTATTTCATTAACAACAAGGATCTTCTTTATATCACAAAACCATCATAAACTACTGTCTTCACAAAATATTTCAACTGTTATCAAATCTTCATTTTCTACAAATACCTGGTGTATTGTCTTCAATACTTATCTCTGTGTGACATCGTGATTTGAATTTTTATAAAAAAAATTATCATATAGTTTTAATTATAAAATTAAAAAACATAAAACGAAATAACAAAGAACTTCGAAGTTATTTGTAACTGCAGATTGACTGTAGATGTATCTTTGTGTGCGCCTTCCAATTCATCGGACAACGTGACAAGTATAGATCTACTCGGATTTAACTAAATACTTGTATCTACATAATTTTAGGTAGTCTGAATCTAAGCTCATAAAAAATAGTGTGGATGAGTGAGGACAGTAGTCCGTTTCTATCACTATGGTCTGACTGCCATCGTTCCATCTACTGTACCAAATTTGCTTTCATACGTATATGCTACTCCACCCTTACTGTGATTTTTTCGCCATGGATATCTTCAGCCTTCTACCTTAATTTGCCAAAAGGTAGAAAACATATAAATAGAGTGCGAGTCTCACATAGATGCATCTTGAACATTTTAGTACAAAACGATTAATCAAAGTGTACTTGAACTCGTCGGAAATGTTAATCAATTCGTTGGATAGAAATATAAAAATTTTAAATTAGAATATATCAACTTCATATGTTTAACATGAAAGAAATCTTCATATTATATATATATAACACAGAATACCAATTGTTCTTAATATAACCAATCTCTTAATTGACAAACCAATACGCACTCCCATTAACCCTTCACAGTCATCAAGATAAACGTTAACTGCCAGAAATAATTTCCATCTACTATCAATTATCATTCGTTCATTATTTATTCGATATAGACATAAATATTAACTTGAAGAACATCTTGTTTTGTATATTTTGTAAGAAAAAAAAACAACTCGATTACGCACTACACAAGCAAACATGCATCATATCAAAAATAGTGATACAAACAATAGAGTACAATAGGGAAATTGCTCTAAGACATAAAACCCTGCGTCAAAAGACGAACATGAAAAGATGTGCATAAAGTCGAATATCATCACTGCCACTATTTATCATGAATTAGAAGATGTTGATCTCCGTTGGTATGATTTAAACATAGAAGGGTTCGCTAAAAGAACAAAAAGGATTCATGATTATCGAGGAACTTCAATTTGAAAGAAAAACAATCAAGCGAATATTAAGCACAACAACAACGAAAACAATGAGACACCGATGATTTACACTTCCCAATCAGCTCACCTACGGTTAATTATCACAAGTCTTTGAAACAAAAATAACTAATTATTTTGATTAGCACATATGTAGAATTCAGTTGTCATCTAAGAATGAAGAGATAGAAATGTTCACTCACCTGTAAATTGACGATGATTTTCTTCGACTTCTTCGTAAAGTCTTGATGGTAAATTCCAGTTCGATGAATTATAATATGGTTAAGGAATTTTTTGTTTCAGAAAAGAATAACCATTGAAAACTTCTTGGAGATACATGTCAGCTCTTTACGGCGTTCGACGGATCGGACCTCATCGAAAGAGTATAGTTATACCATCTGATGCAAATTCCCCCATCAATGAGATCCCATGAGGCTAATAGAAAAAGCTAACAAGAATCTACCACCTATCGTTAATTTCCTTATTTCATATAGACGCTTGTGAATAGTGAAGATTGAAAGATTCCATCGTTCTAAATGTAATGATTTTGACAAAACTGTGAAGTACTAGATATGACCTTTTCATCGATGTAACTTAGGTGATTCGAAGTATTTAATGTCTGAATTGGTGTCTCTGTTGACAGACGAGAAAAACAAGTAGAGCAGAGCAGTATGGGAGTATATGGAAACATTCACGAAGAGAAACTCGATCCCTCGTATCTACAAAAATATGAGGAAGAAAATGGTATTCGAAACATTGATGAAATGAAATGATAGAGGAAAGTGAAGTTACATTTGCCTATGGCAAAAATTTATCACTACATGAAAACCATGCGTATCGCATCGCATATCAATACATTCCCTTTCATATTCTTTATCAAATCGTCTGTGATAAGTATGGAATTGTTATGATCATTAGTATATTGCTGATCTTATGTTGCTCGCATTCTTAACACTAGAACACTACATATATGGGTATGAAGAACAATCGTCACGCACTTTTCTTTTAAAGCTTTTTAGGAGTTCTCTGTTTTTCTTCATTCTTTCTAACCGTTCATTATTTGTTAATACTTTATCATCATATTCGCAATCAATGAAGCGCATCTCTCGCGATTCTTCAAGAGTCTTAATGAGAATGAGCATGTTTGAATATAGGTTAGTCTGCCTGCTTGCTGTAGTAAGACTGCATTACTGTGTCTGAATGTCTTTCCTGTACATTCTTCCCTTTATTCTCATCCATAGTAGACAATGGCACATCATCCTCAAAGTCTTGCATATCTCCAGCCTGATTTTCACACCTATCAAACCACAGACAATCCCATATTCGTGCTTTTAAGAATCACATTGTTTTTCACATGTTTAACGTAACCTTTCTCGTCCAATGAATATTTCTTTGAATTCGAAAAAACACTATCTTCTAACTGAAAACTGGTGTCAGTATATGGTTATAGTTGTGATATCACAAGTTGGTTCCTCATTCATACCCTTCTTACATCTGAACACTACCATCTCACACTAAACTCCGACACCAACAGTTTTTCTTCTATGAAGTGACACAATCATAGTCCAGATTATTTATTCGAGAGAAGCAAACAAATATTCGCAAGAAACGATACGCATCGTTACGCTTTGAAAATGCACACAGCATAAGGTCGAATCAGATCCAATAGATTGTCGTCAGCCTCGTCTTGTTCCTTTTGACTGAGCCAGTAAGTTCCAATTCCTGTCTCCTTTTTGCTAATCACTTCGATATATTTTGGGTTGACACGATTTTGAAACAGGACTAAGTATTTTTCCCCATCGTATTCAAATTGACTCGCATACAGTTTAGCAAATTCCAGATCGGGAGTCGAAAAAACACATAAGTTATTTAGAACTCGTTTGATTTTACTGCACTTAAACCCGTCTTCGGCAATACTCATCGAGTCATGTTTTCCCATTCCATGATAAGATACAGGCCATTCTTTACAATATTTACCTGTTCTCCCCAGCCATTCATCACTCAAATCGTACTTTCCTGCCACATTGAGTGCAATTCGCTTGTATTCACATGGTAGCTCATATGGATAAAAGGCTCCAAGAAATACAGCTCCTGCATCACTTGTATTCGTACAGTTAGAGTCGAAATGAGGCACAAATAACGCACTATCGATAACCAAAGGACCAGGTAAGAGAATTTTCACGTATAGCGGCTCATTCCAATCTACTAGAGAGTTGTAAATAATTTCGTCATTAGCAAGTTCTTTGTCCCCTTTAAGGATAACTTGATATTCCACATCAATGCCTTCTTTCTTCTGAATTTGTTTTTTAAGCTCATGAATGGTATCATCAAGGATGATATCGACCATGGACGTTTTTCCAGTCGAGAGATTAGTTGAAACTCGTCGACGAGCTGGTTTACGTACTTCTACACGAATGATTTTTCCAGCTTCTAGATCATAAGACAAACATGTTCTTTGTTTTTCAGTGACCTGACAGCCATTGCGTTTAGAAAAAAGTTTCACTCGATAAGCATGGATCGCTAATTCGTTTGCTATATATTTGATCGCTTCCTCTACGTTAGCGGATGGCAATAACGAACTTGCAAATACCTGCGTCCAATTTTTTTCCAGCGTCCAGAATAAAGTTGAACAGGTAATTGATACTGAAATGATGCTCTCGTTAGCTATGCGTATATCAGCACTTGGATTATGAAACATCGTCAAATGCTGAGCTGCAACCGCAAACCCGTAATCGCGCTGGATTTTTTCTTTCATATCTAAAGCAGTTGATGACTTATGGAGTAAATAGGCTTGACGCTTTTGATTAGGAATATCTAAAGCTACAAGTACATTATCACTCTCGCTGTCGACTACATATGCATCGACCACAGACTCCAAATCTGGAAACGTTTTTAGATTGTTAGTCTGAAATTCTCCTTGGATGAAAAGCACTTGGCAATCATTTGGAATATACAACTTTTCTTTAATCAGGTGCTTGATATCACCGACGGAGTCATGATCAGTGACTAAAATAGTCACATCACTCGGTAAGAGTCTTACTGAGCACCTTTTTTCAACAACGATGATGGCGCCATCTTGGATGATATTACCATAGTCAGATACGACTTTACCTTTATCAGGTGCAGAATTACTGTTGTCCGATACTGTAAAACTGCAATCAGACATTGAACACGCTCTGCATTTCTTCAACACTGAATCGTGTTCTTCTAACACGTGACCATCATGCTTGAGTCTTAGCTGCCCTCCATTAAGATTGAAACATTTTCGGATTGCATTCATTAAACATCGGATAGGCATCGTCGATATTGTCATCATATCTACGGATACTCCACCAAACGAATGCAATTTAATGTGAATTGGCGTGTGCAACGTAAGGGTATTGCCGAAATCTTGAACATCATCTGGAAGAATCACATTATCCTTATCAGCCAGACACTGTTGTCTAATTGGAATACCCATGAGCACTTCGACTTTTTCCTTTAATTGAGAAACTGTCAAATTTCGATCATTGATAACAAGTTCCCGGTCCAACATTGTTCGAATAGTGACACTCTTTGGTAACATTGTTTCAAGGTAGATTGTGCTCTGTTGTTGAATTTTGTAATCAGTCAACGTTCGTTCATTTTCCAGTTGTTCTCCAGAAAAGAACAATTCCTGTTGTTTCCATGATATTTTTTCTTTCTCTTGAATAATTTGCTTCACTTTTTCGATCGTATCACTTTGAACAACTCCCACTTTTATTGTTTTTCCCGTTTCACTTTTCACAAAGATCTGCATGTTATGATTCGGAGGAAGAACAAGGTCAAGGGTTGACTCCCTTTGAATACTATAATCTTCCAATGTGCGTTCATCTTCCAGTACTTTATCATAAAAACTCAATCGCTGTTGATGACATGGTATTCCTTCTTTGTCTTCAATTTTTTCCTTCACTTGTTGGATCGAATCACCCTGTAGGACTTCTAGCGTTATTCTTTTTCCCATTTGAGTTTTGACAAAGATTTGGATAATATGATTTGAAGGAAGCACAATATGAAGGGTTGACTCCTTTTGAATATTATAATCTTCTAATGTACGTTCATCTTCCAACTGTTTACCAGCGAAAATCAATCGCTGCTGATGAGATGGTATTCCTTCTTTGTCCTGAATTTTCCGCTTTACTGTTTCGACAGTATCAGTACGAATCACCTCCAATGTTATTGTTCGTCCAATATCGATTTTCACAAAGATCTGCATGCCATCATTCAAACGAACAATAAGGTAAAGAGTTGACTTCCTTTCAATATCATAATCTTCCAATGTACGTTCATCTTCCAACTGTTTACCAGCGAAAATCAGTCGCTGTTGACTAGGTGGGATCCCATCTTTGTCACGCAATTTTTCTTTCACATTTTCGATTGTATCACCATGCTCGGCTTTCAATATTATAGTTTTTCCAGTAAGTGTTTTGATGTAGATTGGAAAATATCTTCTTCCAATGGTTGGAACGACAGATGGATAGATTTTGAGAAGATCAAGAGATACGGCCGGCGAAGATAATTTTGATATCGTCAGATTGAGTACTGACGAGAAAGCCGCTTTAACCAAGTCATCGTTCGATATCCCAGATATCATTTAATATTCACTGCGATAATGTCCTAAACAAAATGACAATCTAAATTGAAGGTTGGAGAAAATCGCCGCCAAATATTCAGACTTATTTATAGATTAAAATGGGTTGCAGCAGAAAAGGCGGCTAAGAAATTTGTCGCTTTCTGTGTGAGAACTACCGATTCACTTTTATGCTTTTAGTCAGAAGGCTCCATGTAGTGTGCTTGATGGCAGATCGGAAAATTATCTACTTTCATTTCAATGTTTCCTAGATGATTTTTCGATAACTAATTCCTCAAGAGCGTGCCTGTCCCAACCTCGAGTGAGATAGAACTATTCTGAGCTACTCTGCTACAACTGAGACCGACTCCAGTCCAGGTAGATCCTTATATCTGAGCTGTTTGACTATTTCAAATGTGGAACTATTCAATAAAATAAAATCGGAAAAACATTTCATGACTTCCTTCAACATAGAGGCATAAAAGCCGCTCCGAGAACTGGATTCAAAAACGTTTTTAGAATGAATCAAATGTGCTGTAGAGAACATGTTGTGCTCTCGCCTGGTATAATATTTCTTAAGAAGCACCTCGAATTCGGCTTGGATGTGTTCTACATTGTGTCGCAAACTATCACCCATTCGATCTTGGTGTATGACGCTTACACAGTCCTAGACAGCAACTATTTTATGCGCTCATTCAGGATTTAATAAAACAGTTTTAGAAATTTGATCAGAATAGAATACACTAACGGAGATTCACCAAAGAGATCCCGAGAATGTGCAATGTATAAAATTAAAACAGCTGCATGAAGGATTAATAGAATGATTACAATCAGATGTTGCAATCACTAGAGATCTCCAAGATTACGAGATTTTATAGGAAAACTCATCAAGGGGAAGGTTTCTGCGTCTAAGCACCGGTGCAGCTGTGGAAATTTTCTCGAATCATATGTGACGGTGTGGATGCGTGAGATGTGGCGTGGGTATATGGATGTGTAAACTAATGTTCGCCGGTATTAAGTTCCCGATCTGTGTGTACCTTCGGTCGAGTAACTGATGTTTAAAGTCATCGGTTACTATGTGACTTGGTGTGCTGATTGCGTGACCGATAGTAACTGCCTTTCTGACGGAACATTACGGATCTATATATGGCCTTATGGGTAGACGTAATAACGCGACCGTATCATTTACAAATGACGGTCCCTATACGCCCGAGTACTGTGGCAGAATGGAACCGTGAACGGGGCGTAATGGTGTGACCAACTCGTCTCGTATACAGTGTCGTATTGTTTCACCTGGACTGCTAAGTGAAAACATGTAGGACGTGAACGGCCGTTTACGGTCAAATACGGAACACATCCGTACCGTCCAAGTTAATAATCCTGCCCACGTCCAAAAATCAGATGTAAGATCTTGCGAAACCAGATAGGATCGCATACAAAAGTAGTTGTCTCGGAAACCTTACAATAAGTCTTACCATAAGACACTTGAAAGATCTTACTGTTTCATAAGATTTTTTGCTTAGAGTCATATATTACAATACACCATGATCTTTCACGAATTTGATCGATCACGAAATTCAGTCTCACTGTTCAGTCTATAGTTTACAGTTAATGCTACTCCACTTCAGAATAACCATTCCGCTGAATGACGATGATAATGTACTCGATCTTATCAATATCTGACAAACGTTTTCGGAACAAGTAAAATATCTGTTTTGATTTGTTCACTGAATAGATCTTGCAACCCAGGGCAAACAACCATATGTTAAGATCTGATAAGATTCTGCATCTGATCTTGTATGATCTTGTAAGATCAGACGAAAAATAGTATGAAAATCGTAGTCTCGGAGATCTTGCATCAGATCAGACATTCAGATTCTTGAAAGATCATACAGATTTACAAGATCTTTCCAGAATCTGACTGTGAGATCTGATGCAAGATCTCAGAGACGACGATTTTTTGTCAGACTCTTGTCAGATTTCACCCATATTCCAAGATCTTGTATGTTATTCATAAGATCTTGTGTCAGAGTTTTCGACCTGGGAAAATGTGAACATAGTAAAGTCCCACTAGTCATGAATTGTGACTTGGGAACCTACATATGTAAAATATTTGAAACGGAAAAATGGGAATATAATTGATTGAAATGGTACTATTTTATTCTAATTGAAATCCACCTTTTCAGCTGTAAAGATAGATGTCTGCCCTGTTCGATAGACTACTAGAGTTTTCCGATTATCCAAGTATAATATAATACAATCACAAATGATTGAAGTCCATAGAACTTTAATTTTAAAGTTCGAACGATCTCACCTTATTATCCGATTCACGTAATGGGATTCACATCGAGTCTTAATTTGTTTCCCGGACCTCATCTTGAGAACATACATAGTATTCCAATCGGCGAGTCCTAAAAAATCTTTAGACAGAGCCACATCGCCCGTTTACAGATCTCGTGAATAAGCTCTGCTGTCTCTATCCTAACAGCCACAGTTATTAAAAAATTTATGTGAATTATAGCAGATACGTAGCCTTATTCTGTTCTGCCCTTATTCTGCATTTGCAGAGCCACCCTATCAGACATATAAATTGGTATTTAAATGGTTCCTTTTGCTGCTGTTAGCATCATGTTCTGGTTTGACTTCTTTCCGTCCATTTTCCAATCAAATGATACAGTTGAAGATACAATCATACTCGAAATTCGAATTTGTCAACTCATAAAACGATTTAAGTAAATATATTTAAGATAATCATATGAAAAATGGTTTTTTTCCACAAATTCCTTTTGCATAGTCAACTCAAAAACGTTCCATGCAAGTACTAAACTGAACAAATGTACCTCTGATAGATTCATTGAAATCAGATTATAAACCACCAATCAATTGCAAAACTTGTGTTTTATACAGAGGAATAACGTTGCTGATTACAATCAAATTCCGTACAGTTAAAATAGAACGCAAACGCTGACGTCTTCGTTATTCTTAGCCTACTATTGTGATTAATAAAGACAGTAATATGCTAGAACTCCTTCCTTCAATGAAATACAAACGAGTCAATGCTCACCTTAAGTATGTTTTGCTTTTGTTTCGTCCTTCAGCGAAAAATCACTTTCGAAAAGAAGCGATGTGTTGATTGATTGACTGTTTCTTTCTTATATTCTTCTGATGCAGCTGTCACTTATAGAACAACTCGACAGCAATTCCGTAATTGTACGCCCAACCATTAGTCATAAATTCTTTTTTTCCAACATAGCTGCAGGCTAAAATGCAGAAAGAACAGAGGGGGTAAATCGATGGGAAACGTACCACTTAATACAAAAAGTTCTCAAAATCAATTGAAACTTGCACGGTTTGTAGAGTTCCGAAACCTGATCATTTCGGTATAAAAATAGATACTGTTTGGTTATAAGATCGGATCGAAAAACGAAAAACGCGATTTTATGGATTTCACGAAAATCATGCTAAAATTGAACAGTTCTGATTTTTGTGCGACCATTAACTTCTTTTGTTTTCTTATCCGACTCAGACATTCTATTTATGTTCTGAAATTGCAAGTTTAGCTCTATCGAACCGAACATTAACCGGAAAGTTCAGCTTCCCAAACTTAACTTTTAAATAGTAACATAATGATTCCATTGCTAACAAACTTTACCTTCAAATAAAGTCCCCCCTTCCGAATTTCGGTGAGAGACGGTATTACGGCTTTTGTAGAGCATTATGCGGTCTATCTCGTGATATATTTCGTTTCTCATCCGTCTTTAATTTTCGCTCGTTAGAATGCCAACATTCGTATTTGCTTTTGTTTTTTTCGTAACCGAATGGTTTCGTTAATTGATGAAATCAGCACAATTGAAACACTTGATTTATATTATCTCAAACTGTGAAACAAAGTTTTTGAAAGAATTATGTAGCGCTCGTCGGTCCTGTGCCTAAGTCGATTGAACTAGTCAATGAATGTCACATGCTCATCCAATCTGACACTGCATAAAACATAGCCTTTTTATCAGTGGTTTTAATCACTGATCAGACTTTGTTTCAGTTTGTTCGATAGGTGTTGTAAAGCGTTACAAACACACCTAGAAAAAACAGTAATCCATATGACTTCACACAAAGTATATTTTTTTGATATTCGAGGGATGTGTGTCTGTATAGATGGGTGTTCGTAGTTGTGTGGGTGTTTTGATCTGAGTGTGGATTTGTTGTGAAAGTTGAATCTGTTTGAACAGACCCAGATTCCAATCAACATCGGCACACAGCACACCGTATTTATTGTCTAAATTTATGCACTAGAAGAGAATTGACATAAACGCAAACTGAGAGAGCAAAATGTCATTTGATTCGACAATATGAAGATGATGCTACTCAGTGTACTATCTTTTGGGCAATCATTTAAGAGGTCAGTTTTTAACGTCCGGTACTAATGAAGGAGAATCTAGTCTTTTAGTGGTGAGCCTTGTCCCAATTAAGACTAGACACATCCAAACCCTCAAGAATATGGGCATACTTGATCCAAAGACGTTAACAAGTGAAATTGTATGTGGAGCCTTCAGAAACATCTATGTCTTTGCTCGATAAAATATTAACATTTATGTAGAGCATGTAAACTTCAAATGTTTAACATTACAGAAATCTTAACATTTTATATACTAGATACTACTCGAGCTTCACTTGACTACGGAATGTGGTACGAAGCACATTCGAAAATCGAGAAGTGTTTTGCTTGCGAAATAAATGATTTTTTTCTATAGCTGCCACGTCTATTTTTGTGGAACTCACATATGTTTTCGAAGAAAATAGTGAGTTTAAGTTTAAGAGTGAGAATTTTGATGCTCCCCACCCCTCTCCATTACAGATAAGGTCACTGAGTTCAGACGCCCCAAGGAGGTTGCAGCTCCCCTCCCCCACATAGGGGCTACCATTGCTAGCCCCCCCCCCTCATTACATACCATAGAAACCAGCATATGAATCCATCACAGGCATAGCAACCAGCATTCTGTTATCGTGATATATCACATCATTATTTGCCACTTCTTCCAATGTTTTTAAGAAAAATGTTAAATTAAGAAAAATGAGCAACGATAAATGGAAACTAACGAGTGAATAGCAACAATGAAAATGAAAAATAGGGCGCCTATCAGAGAAAGACGATGCGAAACAATTCGTCATATTCCATTTTCTGTGTTTTCTATTCGCATATGAAGCTATAGATACGTGAGTTCCACATTTTAGCCCCCACGGGGATGCGCTAACTAGCTTTTGGTTAAATTTTCTTGGTTCATATAGTATTATTTTATTTTTTCTTCGAAGTGACAAAATAGAATAATATAGCAGTTTAGTTTTGATTATTTATTGATTCATCTGATTTCATTTGACAGTTGAGATATGAATTGTATAGTACAGCTGAGCGTTTATGATTGTTAGTGTATTCTGTTCTACGATTTTCCAGACGAAATTGCGATTGTCTTCCTCGTTCATAGTCAAGACGAAATACTTTTCTCATTAGTCGTTTTAGAATGTTTTGGATAATTCTACAATCATCGACATATTTATCAACTTTTTTCATCGTCAAAACCAAGTGTTAGGGAATTTCATTTTTTTTACATTCCAACAACAGTATTTTCTCACAGATCACAGCAAAGTCTCTGAAATTATTATCATAGATGGCACTATAATGGTCCACTGTCAGTAACAAAAAATCATTTATTTTCATTTTGTCAAACCTGGGTTATTCAAACACCATTAACCGTTACAGAGTTTCGAAAAATAGAAGCTTTTTTTAGGGTGTGCTGAAAGTTAAGCATTTTGCTACGGAACGAAACCACATGCAAATTAATTTTCTACGTAAAAGTTACTCAGTGCTCCATAAGCTTTTAGAATATCAAGCTACTTTTTAACTAGCTTGACTGCATTATATGAAAAACTAAAAATGCTGTTCGTTACAGAATTTCACGCTTTTCAGACAAAAATCGAACTTTGAACTAGGATAAAAGCAAAGAAATTTTAAAAAAATTATATCACCTTCCCTTAAATTTGATTCTGCATTAAATCGTATGGTTTTTACCAGAATTCCGAGAAAAAAAATGTTATCAGTGTGAAGCTAGCACGACGGAGCTAGCACGATGAAACAGAGATTCAACTATAATTCTTCTCAGAAGTATTGCCGGCCCATAAAAACCAGACCATTCGATGCAGAATTTAATTCTGCATCAAAGGGTGATACTTTTATTCCCCGGCAATACTTAAGAAGAAATTTTACCTACACCTTTGCTTTCTTCTAAATAGGACAAGAAAAACCAGATAGAATTTTCCCAAAGTATTGCCCGGGAATAAATGTATCACCCTTTGATTCAGAATTAAATTCTGCATCGAATGGTCTCGTTTTTATGGGCCGGCAATACTTCTGAGAAGACTTATAGTTGAATCTCTGTTTCATCGTGCTAGCTCCGTCGTGCTAGCTTCACACTGATAAAAATGTTTTACTTTTGTAACAAGGAAAATTTTCGAAAAAATCAAACTTAAAATTTTGAGCAACAAAACAGTCCAACTTGTTCAAAATTCTATGCCGATTCGAAAGATAACAAAATATATGTCTATTTATGACCAAAAACAGCATAAAACATTCAATAGTTTTTAAACACCCGATTTGCAGATACTTATGAAATTCCGTAACGGAGTATTTATTGGGAAAAGATGAGAAAATGAAATCAAACAACACTAAGAAAGAGTGTATTCGATAGAGCTCTTTGAGTTCTATCTGAAAGGGTCATCCGTATTGCGGCAATTAGCAACATAAGCGAGTAAAGCACATTTTAAGCAAGTTTCATTATGGAATTTCATTCAAAATACAGATGGTTTGTCGGAGCATTGTTTTGTTTCGTAGATATCCAACATTTGTATAAAGGTTATATATTGCAAGAGTACTTCGTCTTCTGTCAATTCATTTCTAATTGTAGAGTTTTTATTCTACTCATTCCTGTTTATTTAAAGGTATATTCCACTACTATCTTTCAGGGTAATTTTCGATTTCATTATCGTAACAAAAATATTGTGTGTCTGAGACATATAAAACTGCTCAAGAACAGAAACGCTCTGATTTCATATACTACTTGGCCATGCTCTTTTCAATAGTAAACTCAGCTTTCTTTACGTTTGAGCTTGAATCCTTCATATGCATGAGTGACCGATGGCTGGTTTCGATCTCATGCGACGTGCTGTACGTATCATATCTTTATTCATAAGACAAACGCTATCTGAAGAAATTGTTGTAGCTACAGAGAGTTCACTTGACGATTGTAATTTAATGTGAATCGTCGTGTGCAACATAAGGATATTTCCCCAATCTTTAGTATCATCTGGAAGAATCATATTATCGTTATCAGTCAGGCACTGTTGTTTGATTGGAATACTTATGAGTAGTTCGACGTTTTCTTTTAATCGAGAAACTGACAATTTTGGATCGTTAATTAGTATTTCTCGGTTCGACATCGTTCGGATAGTGACACTCTTAGATAGTACTGTTTCAAGATAGATTGTGCTCTCTTGTTGAATGCTGTAATCACTTAATGTTCGTTTGTGTTTAAGTTGTTTTCCAGAATAAATCAATTGCTGTTGATTCAATGGTATTCCTTCTTTGTTTTCAAGTTTTTCCTTCACATTCTCTATTCCGTCACTTTGGAACGGTTCCAATGTGATAGTTTGTCCCATTTCATTTCTGACAAATATCTGCATGTTATTTTTCAAAGGAAGAATAAGGTCAAGGGTTGACTCCATTTGAATACCATAATCTTCCAATGTGCGTTCATCATCCAGTACTTAATCAAAAAAGACCCAATCGCTGTTGATGAGATGGTACTCCTTCTTTGTCTTCAAGATCTGCTTCACTTACTTGATCGTATCACTTCAGCGCACTTCGAGCTTGATTGTTTTTCAAGTTGGAGTTTTGACAAAGATTTTAGTACCATTATTTGGAGAAAGAATAACCAGAGCAGTTGACAGTCTTTGAATATCATAATGTGCCAATGTACATTCATTACGCAGTTCTTCACGCTGAAAAATCAATCGCTGTTCATTAGATGGGATCCCTTGTTTCACATGCATTTTTTCTTTCACATTTTTTATTGTATCACCATGCTCGACTTCCAATGTCATCGTCTTTCCAGTAAATATTCTTATGTTAATTGGAAAAGCAGATGGATAGATTTTGAGAAGATCAAGAGATACCCCAGATGAAGGTGATTTTGATAGAATGACTATCATTTATCCTAAATTCTGGTACCCTGAATGTATCCCTAAATTCAATCCACATTTGTGGATAATGAAATCGAAAAAGTAAAAAATGGTAACAAAGTAGGGATTTTGATTTAGGGATTTTTATATTTAGGGATTTTTTTTACGAATTTCGTATTGAGCCCTTTTCGAATATTAGACGCATTATCATCAGAACTGTAAGAAGTCCCAGTCAAGAAATGGAACTGTTCGATTATTCAGTTGTCTATGAAAACTATGGATCTAGTCACCAGATCTTCCGAGAAAAGCGTGAAGCTGGGCATCAGATACTTTCGAGAAAACCGCAACTGAGCATCAGATCCTTCGGAAAAGTATGGAACCATTCGCCGGTTCTCTTCGACAAATATCGAACTGGTCATCAGATGCTTTCAAAAAGTATGCAACTGGTCACCAGATGTATGGCAACATTGTTCGCAAGTTCCAAATATTGATTTTAGATTATTGGGTGCCGTTAGTAAAGGAGAATGACTAGCGATACAATGTGTCTGCTATATTGTACTTAAGAAAAAAATCCCTAAATCAAAAAATCCCTAAATCAAAATCCCTACTTGGTTACCAGTTTTCACTTTTTCGATTTCATTATCCACAAATGTGGATTGAATTTAGGGATACAATCAGGGTACCAGAATTTAGGGTAAATGATAACCTACCTTTTGACATCGTCAAATGGAGTAACGACGAGAAAGCCGCTTTAACTAAACTGTTGTTCGATGTTGCAGAAATCATTTAATTTTTACTGCGATAATTTGCTAAACAGTATGACGGTCAAAAGCGAATGTTAAACAAAAGCACTACCACATCTTTATATATATATATATAAAGATTAAAATGGGTCTCAACAGTATCGTCCGCGAAGAGTTTTATCGCGTTTTGTATGACGGCTATCAATTCAGTTTTTCTTTTTCTCACAAGGCTTCATATAGCGAACTCAATTAAGCATAGGAAAATATATGTAGTCATTTAAATGTTTTTCAAGATGTTTCCTAGATTAATTATTACTCACGAGCATGCCTATCTCGATCGTTGCGTGAGGTACAACTAGCCTGAAGGAATCTGGATAAAGCCGGACTAATTCGTGGGCGGACAGATCCTCAAATCTAAGCTGTTTAAGTTTTCAGAAATGGAACTATTCAATAAAATAAAATTAGAAAACGTTTCATCATTTACATTAGCATAAAAGGATGAATACTGTTTCGACTAGTGGATACAAACATTTGTGTAGTATGAATCGAACAGATCGAAGAAAAAGTATTGTGCCATCTCTGGAAATGTTGTGTCACATTGAGCAGCTCGAGTCATACTTGGATGTGTCGTACGTTGTTTCGCAAATTACGATGTATCTGAACTTCGTGTATGACGATTGAAACCTCTCAGAGAACACCTATTTTATGCTCCTATTTACAATAAAATACATCAACTTCGAATAATTTATTCAAATAGTCTATAACAATGGAGATTCACCAAACAGATCCCAGGAAAATGCAGTTTATAAAGGACACCGCCGGATAAGGCCACAAATCGGCCCCTTCTTGTATCTCGATCTCAGTATCCTAGAAAGATAGTACGCATTTTTCTGCGTATACCAGCGTATTTTGTCTTTCCA
>OENT01001062.1:0-58787 GCA_900239685.1 Rotaria macrura | reverse complement strand
CGGCAATGCTTACTTTTCGGAGCATCACGGAGCGGCAGCGGGTAAAATCAGATTTTTCTGAACTCATTGCGGCGCGGCAGCGGCACAGTACCAGCCGCGATGGACATCTCTGGTCTATGGTGACCCAACTTGTTAGCCAATAAGTCGATCGTGTAAAGACAGACAAAAGAGAAGAAATTAGTCGAAATGATAGTACAGAAGAGATTCCAAAAGTGACCTGGATGAATTTGCTAAGTAAACAGAATAAAGCGAGTTGATTAAAACAAGTGACCATGAGTAAATAGTTTCCCGTGCCGAACTTTCGAGGTGTTGGTCGTTTGAAAGTGACGAAAGAAAATGAATTATTGATAAAACCCACGAGGAACAGTAGAATTATGATAGAGAGATACACAATCTTTACTGGTGTTGAAGAAGAAACAAGAAGTGAATCGAAAGTAAAACCAAATGCTTCCAAATTGAATTCACAACGATGTCCTCGATGACATGATGAGCAAAGACATAGAAAGTCATTGGTATCAGTTGGATCACCTTGAAGACATTTTCCTCCCGAAAAACATTTCTCACAATGATCAAGTTGAGGATTGTGAATAAAACATTCAGCGCGAAAATCATCCGCTCCGCAAAGACATAAATAGTTGTTATCATGAAAACAGAATCCTGCAGTGCGATTTTGACAGATTCGATGGTATTGAAAAACGATTGGAATCGATGGATCAGTATCTGAAAGAGAATAATAAAATGAGGAGAACTCTTGTGTTGTTAAGTGAAAGTGACCTTTGAATGAAAGTGATGAGACATCTGGACAATGTACCGGAGGTAAAGTGACATTGATCAGTGATTCAAGCAAAACATAAATGAGGAAATATTGTGGATCTTGTAAATTATCATAAGTTTTGAGAGCTCCGAGAGGAGGCGCATGATTCTCACCATGATAGAAAGTGATGGTCAATGGTAAACCTTCGTAAACTTTCTGTTGTACGATTTCAAGCTTCAAGGAAGGAAGTAAAATTTCGTAAAGTTGGACAACACTTGCACGAGCAGCAAATGCCGTTGTCATGTTTAGCTGAACACGAACAGATGTCTTCTCTTGTTCACACCGATTTCCATAGAATCTGTTTGGACAGTTACAAATAGCAGGTTGTTCACCACTTAAATCATAAGAATAATGACAAGTTCCATTGTTTTCGCATACTGTCTGACCACATTGATCGAATTTCAAATTGCAACGAGTCCCGTAATGACCCAGTGGACAAAGACAATGAAGTTTTGTTTCTTTGGTTCGTCGACAAAGTGCGTTGGGTGCACAATAAGTGTCACAGAGAGGTTCGTACATACTACAATTGATGCCATAATAACCACTTCGACATCAACAATAGTACGAGTTGTTTTGATTGAGAATCGGCAAACAAGTTGAATACTCATTGCAATTATTTTGTCGACAGCAATTAGATGATGAATGTTCAAACCAAGATGGAAATTTCAAGACAATTGCTAGACGAAATGTAGGTAGATAGTCGAAGTAGATGGGATAATGCCAAGCACCGAATTCTTCGAGGCGGCCATTCTGATGAAGAGCAAAGACAAGAAAATAAACAGCATAAGGATGATTGTCGATGATATCAGTTCGATTGAAATAGCGATTATATTTATGTAGAAGCATTGAATGAGAACGGGAATAGAGAAGATAAAATTTGTGTTTGATCTGGGCTGTTTCAAGTGTTGGAAGAAGATGAAATTCATGCTGATCAATGATGGTCTCGTTAAAAAGAAAATTAGCTTGAATTTTTAGTGTCGTGTTAGAGATAGAATTTGGCAAAGTTTTCCGATCGAGATGAGCGATAACACTGAGTCGATCACCGAAGAATTCGCACCAACGGCCATAATAAGATGGTGGACATAGACATCGAATGTCATTCATGTGCATGACGCTAATACCTCGATTGCATATGTAGGAATGTAGCTTGAAAAGTTGATTGTTATGAAAAGGGATAACTGGTTCTATTGTCTCTTGTTCAATCTTCGTTGCATCGGCTATTGTCGGATATCTGATCAACGACATATTAAGTTTTTGTTGACGCGAAACTGTCATCTTGTGGAAACGATAAATACCATAATTCACGATGTAATCCGGCGCACACCAATATTCATCTTCTTCATAAGAACAATCGTTTATTCCATCGCATCTGGCATTTTTCTTGCACTGATTGTCTTCGAGACAAATGAAATCTTTAACATCAGAACATGATCCATTTGTATCTCGATATTTCGAGCATAGAATATCGATGCAATCATTCCTTCTCTTTATAGTGCAAGCTTTACTATACACTCCATGAGTATTTTCACAACGGAAGTGGAAACCCCACATGACTCCGACGGTTGATTTGGCTGCTGTAAATGTATTTTTTTCATCATAAGCATTGTAACAATCTTCCTTCAATTCACCGATCTGAGTCAGATTGATACACGGACGATTTAATGAAAAATTCAATGGTTCTGACACTCCTGATCGAAAGCAACCGAATTCCAAAGAAGCATTGCAAATCGTAGAAAATGGTGACCGAGAATATTTTTGTCGACATTTGTCAAGTTGAGTAGAGAAGTTTGAGAGACGAGCATTGTGTGATGACCATTGTCGAATGATCAGACTAGCTTCTTCATCTGATGCATCTGCACAGTCCCATTCACCATCACATAACCAGCTGAATTCTATACATTGTCCTGTTTGGCATTGATATTGATCAGAAGGACAGATCCAATATTGACACGAAGATGGGAGTTCGTCCACATGAGCGTGGAAATTCCACCAAGTATTACAGTACGATCGAAAGGCTACGATATTGGTTTGATCTTGTGTTGGAAAATGCACGAGTGAATGATTTCTGGATGAATTTTGACTAGAGGATTGCCAAATGTAATCTTTCACTCGATAACAATCAGTAGTTCTACCAGGTTGGCATGGAATCACCTGTTTGAGAGGAAGGCCATTTCCAAACCAGTTTAAATCATAACTGTTTGAACATTGAGAGACCCCTGCTCCCAAGTCACCCGATGCTAGACATTTGTATTGATCATTGTAGTATTGAAAACGATGCTGTCCTACATTACCTGTGCAATAACTTTTCTTCAGGGCCATCACCTCATCGTTTCCCACAAAGCAATCATTAGATCCATCATGAATTCGATATTGAGAAATGCATTCTCCTGCACCACATACATGAGGACCGACAGCATATGGACGATGGTTGAATGTCAATGATTCATTCCAACAAAACTTGTCATTTTGGAAAATTGATGTAAAATTTTGATTCAAATACGTTGTATTTGGCAAGGTACAAAGTTTTAGATTGATAAGAGGATTTAAAATCTGTTTTTGTGTCCAGGGAAACTTTAAGTGTTGCGTCACTGTAACCAAATAGCCTTGACACTTCAAACTATCATTCAGGATGAAAAAATTAAAATTTGCGTTTCTCTCATATTGACGATAATTGCAAAGGATAAGAACATTTGCGTTGATTAAACCACGTGTAGGATAGATAATATATCTATCGTCATCTGGACATACATCCATCATCATTTGTTTACAATTGAGATAACGACGTGGACAATCACGTTCGAAGTTGTCAGACAAAAGACATCGAAACAAATATTCACATTTTTCTTGGCTGGTTAGATTTGAAACATCTATCATGTTCCATGGAGGATATCGAAGATCTTCATAATTGTCGTCCGACCAACATAAGCCATTCTCCAGTGTCCAAGCAGGTTGACTTGAACTTACCTCACACATATAGTTGAGATTACGTTTACTGAAACAATCATTGCCTGCTGGCATTTTTCGTTGAAACGCCATTCGAGTCTTCCATTCAACACATTATCCATCGCCACATGAATACTCACCCGTTGAACACAAATGGTCATCACATTCCATCGCGTTCGGTGTGAATGGGCAGTGTTCTCCATTACTATACCAATATTCATCACTCCAATCCATACAATCAGGATCACCTATCATAATTATCAATCTAATGAATGACTTTGAAGACTACATTGGAACTCACCATCAAACCAGAATTCCTCAGCAATACACATGCCATTCGTGCAACGAAATGCATCGCCTTCACATTCGTTGAATTCCAATTTATCACAATTCTCTTCATCGATTCCATTCGAACATTTTTGAATACCATCACAAATCTCTCACCAATCAAGACACAAAGGACTTGAATCACAGGGCAATGTTTTATAGCAGAGAATGTCACCGTATTTCTGTGTATTCCATGAATCCTCATTTAGTTTTTGTTCAAATTGAGCTTTGATTGCTTCACTGAACTTCGTTGCATTATGAATCAATTGATATTCAAAATACCTGCCGTATGTCCCCAACTGTGTGCATATTGACAAATAAAATGATCATCGTTTTCTTTGATCAGTGATCGATTGTAATAGACACTAGCATAAAAATCAGCCATTCTTACACTTGAATTCCATTTGACAACTTCATTTGGTTGAATATTTCGATTAAGAAGATCCCGAAACAATTTCTTTTCTCCCCCATTATCACAATTTGTTTGGTGTTGGATCAGTATGGTATTTCGATCGGAACGTTGACAATAGGAGATTTCTTCCCCTATATTTGGAATGTGATAGATGCAATTGAATCTGTCTGTCACTAGATCCTCTTCAGTGTTATAAAGAAGAATTTGACCCGATGCGATAAAGACAGTGAGAGTGAAGGTAATTAATGCAAATGTGAGCATCTTTGAATAATCTCTCTCTGACAATGAACAACAACTGAATGCCTATTCTATCAATATTAACATGTTTTGATGAAATCAACGACAAGTCAAAACCAACACGTTAACATACATCCGTCCTGGCTCTCTCTCTGTCTCTCACTAGACTGTACTGACATGTGACGTTGGAAATGGTTGAGATCATTCATTCACCAATTTATTGACGACACGCACATTAACAAAACTTTGTTGCAGCTTGGTGTCGCTATCATTTTGACGCTTTCTTTTCTGAAAATCATGGATCATGTCTGAACAGAGATGGGTATAGATAACGTATAAAATTAAAGGTACTCATGACAATCGTCTCGGCATTGTTAAAGAGTCATCATCAGGTAAATTTGGAATTTATCTCTCCAAATTCGATTGATTCATTCAATGCAGTTAATAAGATTCAAAAACAATAGACGATTTTCAAAAAATTTCAACTAATTGAGAATTAAACACTATTGTACTTCGGATAGAATAATGAAGTAATAGTATGTGAGTCGCGGTGAATTTACATATGATAACTCGAATCCGGAGATAGGAGAGATCGTGAGGCTGCCACGACATGTTTCAAGCTTGCTTAAGGGTCTCATCAGCTAAGTTTGGAATAGAACAATCTGCATCGATGTCAATTCAAAATTCAAAATAAAGTTATCTGTGAAGAAAATCTTCTGAGTAGCGAGTGACTGAAGGGTTCGGGTGTGGGTATGGATAGAGTCGTGTGGAATCGGTCCAGATATGAGCCATACTCACACCCAATTCATTAGTATGAATACTGAAGTGAAGATTTTGTTCGAATGATCTATCATATGAAACATTTTTTCTTGTCACTTACCGGAATTAGGAAATTATGACGCCAATCACTGACGTAAGGTTGAAAAAAAATTAATAAGTTCTCCTTTTTTGTATCATTAGTAGGTATGAATCTTCAAGAATCTATTTAACGATATTGAAGATACAGTACATCATTCTATTTCTAAGTTATTAATAATTTGGAAAATGCTCTACAAGCTGAGTCACAATTAAATAATCTCTTCTGTATATTCTAATTGATTCAAAGTGAAAAATTTGCCATGCTGCTCTTTTTGCTCCCGATAAACGGATATATTTATATTCCTCAGGGTGAATTCTAAACATAATACAGTAGATATAATTGGTCAAATGTGTTATCTACTATTTATATCGAGTACTAGATTGAATTTTTACATCAATAGCTAACTGAAAAGAATCTTCCATTCATTTGCCTTTGTAGTCATTTTTGGTAACATATGAATTAGAAGAAGAAGGCGCATCTATTGGAGAATATTTAACAAAATTTAAATATATAATCCACGTAAAAATCAACACAAAAAAAACTAGAATCGAAAGGTATAAATAGTTGTACTGTGATAGTTTTTGTTGATATTGTCCGAAGATCTGTGATGTTTAATTATCTTTGTCGTATATAACTTGATCGATAACAATAACTAGAGCCAAAATAAATGCATGATCTTCATTGCCAACAATCTCAACACCATATGTATCACTGAGTGAGAAGAATTTTTTGCTCACTATCGCCGCTGTTCGTCCATTTTTTACCAATGTGAATGAATGACCAAAAATATCCAAACCATCTAACTCATATTGACCATACACAGATTCAACATTGAATTTATGATGCAAAAATGCAAATTTTTTTTTCACCACGGCTAATTGTTGTCCTTCGTCAGCTGCACGAGCAGATATTATATGGAAAGTTGGATGTAGATGAAGTAATTCTTGTTTGACTTTAATTAGTGAGCTATAAATAAAGAAACCAGACAAGAGAGATGATGCTTTTTGCGTGTAGGAATTTCTTTTTTATCAGCAAATTTATGAGAGCTCGAAATGAAAACAAAAACACAAATATTCACAGTGTATCTCGCAAAAATGATCTAGGCAATCATGTAGAATGTAGATATGCGCCCCATGTTCAAATTTTGATCCAGAAAAGTCACCACTGAGAACTTTAGTTAGCCTTCTACAAAGCGAGAATAGTATGTATGAATAAATCATTTAAGATAGAGTAATTGAGAATGCTTGTGTGTGAAAAGTTCTTTTTCTCTACTCAGAAAGTGAGTACACTCTAGAATCGGTCAGTGTATCCGCCCAGCCATTTACATGATAACTCTTGAAAGGCTGATCCAATTGTCATGAAATTTTGTACAAATCACTATCTCATCACTATCTCGATCTACTTCGAAGATGAGAATAATTCGTCGAGAATTTGGTGAGTTACAGCAAGAAATATCATTATTTTCAATGCAAATTTTGACCTATACCAATTTTCGAAAATCAAAATCTTTGTCATAGTCAAAATGAAAACTCAACTATTATATACCATTCGATAGAGAATTTTATGAGCTACAAAATTATGCAAACTTGTAGAGATAAATATACTGTGTCTAAGGTCCCCACCTCCTCAAGAAAACTGAACTTTTGTCAAAAATTCTTAAATATTGAAAAATTTCGTTTCAAAAAATGTTTTGCATTTTTTTGCGATTCACAATATCTCGAACGCGCAATCAAAATTTCGCAGTTCAGTTCCATACGATGTATTAAAATTTTTTTGTGAGAAAGAACATGTCAAGGTGCAGGGCACCCCGGAGCCCTTTTTTCAAAAGCCGTTCTTTATGACTATTAAAAGAAGAACTCCGTACTGCCCTCCATGTTGACCTTCTCTTTCTAAAGAAAAAAAATAAAGATATATCATGAATCTGGACCGAGAAATTTGGGTTGCCGAATTCGTTATTTTTGACCCTTGTCTGATCCGCATCTCAGCCACACATCATGGTAGACGGGTGAAACTTTAATCATAGATTTTTCATACCAAGCCTAACATTTCCTGTAAGTTTCATGCAAATTGACCGTTCCTGAGCTAAGATCGATTTTTGAGGGGGGAGGGAACTTAAAGTTTCCTCAATGTTGCACTGCCCAAAAGCTATGAAAAACTGATGTATACCGACACTGCTGGTCGATTCTTTTAGACAGTTTGATCAAAATCATTCTTCCGTCAGCTTCATTTTTTGAAGTACAGATAACACTCAGATTTGAAGCCGAGGTTTCTTTATTTTTGTAATTATGATAGCCTGAATAGTTTACCAAAATTATTTTTAAGTACTATATTGAAAGAATATGAAATACAAATGTTCACTAGTGAAAGTGATAAAATGTTAAGAAACTTGATTTATTTTTAGTTTATTAACATTAAAAGTACTTTCTCTCTCTGTATTATTCCATGACACGAGTCAGTTCAAAGAAAATCAACATTCCAAATCTCTCACTCACATTCACTTCTTCACGCTCATCCACCCAATCTTGATTGGATTTTCCTGTCACTTTCCGTGCTATCTTTGTAATTATAAGTAACCTTTTCCCAGCTAACCATCTCATTCTAATGATAGAAGATTAGAAAAATCAAGTTCATTCTATGACAATGTGTCGCATCAGATCCAATAGCTCATCTTTTGATTCATTTGGTGATCAAAAGAACGTTTTTCTTCGATCGAAATCAGCCGTTATTTTGAGTCTCTGATCACAGTTAATCCTTCTCTTCACATGATATTTCTATCCAGCAGAGTAAAAACTGGATATGATAAAGTATGCATGATTTTCAGATCGACAATCCATGCATCACTGAATGAGACTGGACGCAGATGTTGATTATCACTAGCGGCAATGATTATAGATCACTCAATACCTGTTCAAATACATTTTTCTTAAATAATACACATCTATGTGAGGTTGTATACAATACAAAATTCGTTTAATGATTTTCCTTAAAATAACGAACAAAAAAACATATTGTTCAATTGTCTTTTTAAACGAACATTTGCACAGAGAAAAAACGAAGAAAAAGAACTTTGAAAACTTCAGACGATACCAAACATTTGATATTGATATGAATAAATGACATCTGTTGGAATCTATTGTATATGATTGACAATGTTTACATAAAAATAACTCTCTCACTGTCACTAATTTAAGGAAATTCTTGTACAATAAGATAGTGTTTAAGAGCTATTTTTGTGAATGAAATGAATTGAGAGATGTATCATTTCAAGTGTTGGTTATCTATATAACGTTGTCGTATTCAAATCTATACACGAATGGTTCTGCTTGTATATGTTCTATACTGAGCTCATATAGAATCGATTTTCATCGATTTTCTATAACTCTAATAATACGGTCACGCACCGCTAACAATTGGATTTTCGACACTATTTTTCATTTCTATCATAGAGTACCTCTTGTGCGGTTCCGCAGCACATAGATTTTCACAAAATATTTTACTTCTTCGTTTTGAGAATAAGAAAAATCTATTCAATTCGTCCTTAATTATTTCTGCGAAAAGACATTAGTAGAATGATAATTAAATTTGAGTAATATGATTCTGTATTTTGATTACTTACTTTCCAGCTAAGTCTTCGATTGCAAGTTTATCGCCCAACGAGAAGAGTTTCGATCGAACTTTGAATACATCGTTGCCCATTTCATCCTTGATTTTGAAACTATCACCAATGGAAAAGATTTTTTCTCGAATTTGATAACGACATGACGGTGGATGTTCTGCATAAGAACTTCCGAATGGATTGGCAGAATAAGCCATGGTATAATAAATCTGGTGCTTGTATAGAAATATAAAAAAAGGAAAAGAAATTCGCGTTTAAATAGTCGACATTGATTCATAGGTTTCGACGTCACAGCATCAACTAATCTTTTCTTCGATGAATATGTCAGATGCTATTGACGTACGAAATATTACAGCCTTGAAACATCGTGAGTATGATTCATTTGATATGCCGAAAACATTTTGTAAAAGCTGCACTGGAAGAAAAGAAAACAGAAAAGGCTTTTATTTGTCATTCACAAGTTATGCATATATTTATTCATCGTGTGCCCACAATTCTTATCATTCGTATTCTTGCGTCGCTTCTGATTATGAGCTGTGTCACATTTGCTATCTACCCAATTTCGAAAATAGTTCTGTGTGTTGGAATTGAGTAGAAAAAAGGATTCATAGAGTATGATATTAAATACTTAAGTGGCATATGGTGCAAACTTATTCTTGCACAATAATACTTTTTAATTGCAATTCAGATCAAAATGTTATAGCGATATGAGAATATGAGAAATAATGTTTAAGTACGAGTTCATGTTAGACAACGCATTTTGGAACGATTGGATCACACGCTTCATACATAATTACTTTTGCATAAAATCTTCCTAGCCAGGCACTCGACTTTCCAATAAAGGTCATGTTTTCTTTGGAAGAAAAATAAAAGGATTATAAATCTTCAGGTGATTGTTTTTCGATAAAATATATTCAGTAGTATGTCATGATAAGATGAATCTATCAGGAATTAGTTAGAAACAAAAGAGGTCAAGTCAGAAGGCTAATGAACTCTTCAAGTTATAGTGATACAGACTGTGAAACGCTTTAATGTGTTACTATCAAACAAGTTAAGAACTGGGTTGGCTACAACCATTGTAAAAAGTTTCTAACACTATCTAGTGCTTAATTGTCCTTTGGAGAATCGTGTCTTATTATATGTTCACTCGAGATTTCACCGTGCTATATACTTGTAATCAATAGGTGTTTCAATAGCAAAGGCAGACCACATAGAGATGGACACAATTTGGAGCTTTCAAAATTTAAACCTAACCAAAATGGACGGAAATTTGAGGAACCCTGAGCCGAACCGAAAAGGGAAATTCTGAAACTCAACTACTGACAACGAAAACTATGTAATCTTTATTTGAACTCGCTCATCTTGTTCTGGATGATTGTGATCTATTATATTTACATTATTTTAGTTATTATTTTCTTTACCTTATGCATGTCGAAAATAGTGAGGTTTACACATGTATCGTTGGAAAAGGGAAATTAAAAACACTAGGAAGCATAGATAAATATGAAAACAATACGAAAACATCAAGAAAATTTATCAAAAGAAGTCAGAAATATGATTTTTCGAACTTGTTTAATTTTTTTGAACATCACTCTTTTTATTAAAATCAATGCACCGAAAGCGGAAGGATACTTCAAAGGGTGTGAGTGTGGATGAATTCGTGTGGAATCTGTCCAGATATGAGCCACACCCACACTCTCAGATACCAGAGAACATCTGAAGATACAGCATAATGCATATTAAAATTTTTTCTGAGAGAAACAAGAATCTGCCTACATGGTGATGTGGTCATCAAGTTTTCTTGTGCATTGAACATAGTGCTACTTGTATTTGAGATAGGATATTACACGTTATACATACAAGCTAATATTTTATTCCTGAAACTGAAGAAAGAGAACATCGATCAAACATGAAATTCATGTAAATAGAGTGTTTCCGAAAGAATTAAACAAACCAATGTTATCAAGTTGACTAGTTTATAAATAGCTTAGTCACTGAATGCATTTGAACAGAGCTCTGTTTTTGAACTCGCCGAGAGAAGTGCTTGATGTCAGAATAGAGTGTATTTTTCTCAGTCGTATTCAAAGTAATGAAATGCCAGAGTTATTTTTAAGATTCAACAAGAATTTTAGTGGATCACATAACAAAATGAGCTATTGGAACAAAATAAACGGTGTAGCATTCTCGTTATGAGAACATGTTTCTCTAGAATTAACGAACGATGGTCAATAGTTTAAAAGGCTGCTAGTATTTTATCATCCACTCCCTTTTGATTAATCCGAAATCAAGAATTTTAATTTTAATTTTCTGTAAGTTATTTTCCATTATGAAACAAGCTACCATTACAGCTTTACCGAATAGAATAGTTTTGGAATTCCACAAGACTGTCAGGCTTTTATTGTTGCATTCCTCTATATAGGAGTGAAAACGATAATTAATCAGTTATCGGAACACTTTTCGGCATTTTAAAACATGTGAAAGCAGCATGAACAGTCGGGTCAATTCGTACTTGAAAAGATTATGAAAGTTTCGATGGATTTCTTCACTTCCATGAAATGTTTTTGCGGAAAACACCCCACTGTCTAGTAGTTGAATCATGCACACGGTACGCTGTCTATAGTTCTTTTTATCATTGGCTAACATCCTTCGACGAGTCAAACGATGCTTGTTTTGTGCTACTCTCTCAGTATAAAATTGAAGTCTGTTAAAATATGAAGTACTATCATACCAAATAGCTTCTTTTTTGTCTATTCATTCAATATTATTATTCCATTAAAAAGATAAACGAAAAAGAATATTCAGCTGTCGTCATTGAATAAGTGATTCTATACTACAATATGAATAAATAACCAAAATAGGGTGTATCATCATTGAAATAGCAGCAATTTGAACATAATATTGTACTTTCTGTCTAAACCACATCACAGTTTGTCATCATTTCATTGAATAGGGATCAGTCAAAAATAAAAGCTATGAAACATCGTTTATAGATCAGAAGTGTACCTCTTAATAGAAATAAACATAACGTGTGTTTTTCATTCATACTTTTTATGCATTTGTTTATTTGAAGACAAATAAATTGATCTATCCAATCATTTGCTTGATTGAAGGAAAAATAATATTTACATAGATTAATCAGTTCGTCGAATATATTTGGCTTCAATCAAATAAAATGAAAAAATTAATACTTTATACAGCTTGTAGTATAGATGGTTTTATAGCACGAGACGATGGAAGTATTGATTGGTTACATTCATTGGACAATGAAACTAACGATGATCATGGATATGCCGCATTTTATGAAACTATCGATGTTACTTTAATGGGAAGAAAGACTTATGAACAGATATTAACTTTTCCCGTTCCATTTCCTTATCCAGAGAAAAAGAACTATGTGTTTTCTCGTGAAAAACAGCAACCAAATGAATTTGTTGAATTTATCGATAGTGATATTTGTGAATTTGTAAATGACTTAAAAAAGCAACCGGGCAATGATATATGGTTAGTTGGTGGTGCTCAATTGAATTCCTTATTACTCAATTTAGGTTTAATTGATGAAATAATATTGACTATAATTCCAATCGTTCTTGGTAAAGGTATTCATTTATTTGGACGACAATCCATTGAGCAGCAATTTAAATGTTCGAACACGAAAACATTTCCAACTAGTTGTGTTCAAATAAAATATACTGTTAAATAAGCATTTTTTTCGTCGGACTATTTTCATTTATATCTGATACTTGATTCAGAAAATAGGAACTTTTAATTAAATGATGCTAACCAGAAAATTATCCGAGTTTTTGGAATACTTTTCATTGATATTTTTCGTTATTTCATTGATTTCGTTGAGTTATAAAAAAAACAGTCTATCTACGTTTTATTATTCGATGGTTTCAAGCCGATTGTTCGGCTTTGATCTTAGGATCTTTCATATTGTCGTCAGACCGAATGCATGATAAGGAATAATCCGTCCCATGTAAAAATTTATCGAGTCCAAGCGCGTTAGAACGCATTGAAAATGAAACACCTGATGCATCTAAACGCATATATCAGATGCGTGTGAACGCGTTTCATAAACACGTCCTAGAAACAATCACATCTAGATGCATATGGAACCATCGTGATATATCTGATGTGTTCGAACTCGTTTGAGGAAATTTAAGGAAAAAAAAGAAACATCTTGTACTTGAAAAATTGCGTTGTGGCAACATCACAACCACGTGACGGTCAGCTCTTTCATAGAGCCGTAGTACAGAATAAGTGACTTAACCTGCGAAAATTTGACAAGTGCAACGATGAAGCCTAGAACAGAAGAACTTATAATCAACAGACAAGTGACTTACGTCTGAGCCATTTTAGATCGTCAGAGTGTATTATTGAAGAGCGATATCTTTGTGATTCTAATTGAGGAAACTTATTTCGAGACTAAACGCAATCGATTATGAAGGTATTTAAGAAGCTTAATTTGCGTGGACGTCAGTTTTATGTAAAAGTCGACCCATGCAAGACTAACAACATCGACTTCATGCCAAATATTTTATTGTAAATTATTCACATTTTTATTTATTCTTTTTTCTCAATAAGTGTTCATAAATTAAACGAAATATATTTTTAATATACAAAGTATGACTTTATCGAGTATAAAACTAATAGAAAAAGTTTTAGATAATCAACAATAATATCGATTGCTTGTTACGAATTTCATGACAGAATAATTTTACGTTGTTGGATATAAATTTTTAATGCACATAGGGTTATATATTTAATAGCATTTCACATAAAACTTTCATGTTTCAAAATTTGAATGTATATATTCAATCGTTGTGCCATCGATAATACTTTGTTACTTTTATCACGTGACGCTAACTTTTTTCTATTTGAAATAGACATGTTTATGCTTGTCGTCGATAATACGATACAATATCGATTCAAACGAGAAAAAATAAACAGTTATAATAATCGTTTTCTCTTTTTTCATGAGGATGTGGGTTTCGGCGTAGAAATGAATGCGGCTTTCACTGTCTGTACTCTCCTCACATCAACAGGTGCATCTAACCGACCCACACGCTCACCCTCTTATCCAGTTAGATCCAGTAATGAAAGGATTTCATATTCTAATAAGTTGTGTTGTCAAAAAAAAACAATGTTACTATTCGTAACTGTAACATAATTGAACTTATTATTCGATGATTCTACTTTAATCAATTAGGTATCTTTTAGTTTAACGCCTTTATTCATTAAGCATAATTTTAGACGGAACACACTTTGAAATTTCAAATAGATAATGAAGCATCACGTTGTTTATTGCGATTATCATCTCAATTTACTCTGCAAGATGTTCCATGTGTGCTAGGTACCCTCTCAGATCCCAAGAAAGCAGGATACCAACAATGGTTCAAAACATTAACCAACTTAGTTTTAGTCGAAGCAAAACAATGCACATTAGCTCGAATAGTTTATTTTATTTTTTGAACAACAATACATATAAAATGCGCAACAATATTATTACAGCCACTATTTTAATAAACGTGTAAAATGTGGGAAGCAATTCTTGATGGAAAATAATCCTTGTCAACTCTTCAGTAGGATTACGTGATAGAGTCAAAATATTGTGCCATAAATCATCATAGTTGTGCTGTCGTACGATTCTATTTTTTTCATTTCTTCCTTGGTCATCATCGGTGAAATTACTTTGCTGGCTAAGCTCATCATCGTCATCACCATCACTATCATAGGATGCTTCAGTCTGTGAAGAAGGTTGTGAACGAACAATAAATAAACGTTCACGAAGGCGACTTATCAGTTGTACAAGTTCAATCCGTTCGAGATTTTTCAATTTATGATTTTCCTTTTTGATTGAACATTTATAATCACGAACGATGGCATCGAAGCGAGTACTCAATTTCATGAAACTAGCATTTGAGGATGTTCCCGTAGTCGACGTCATAAGCAATGGGTTAGGATTTGAAGAAGTCGAAGCTATAGATCCTATGAAAATTCAACAAACAATGTGCAGAACTATTCAGCAAGAAAACTGAATTAATTGCAAAGCAAGAAAAAAGCTACTGAATACGATGGTTATACATGAATTGTTTAGATCATAACATGCATCCTTTGCTACACAAACCCAGGGTACCGTTGCGGGGTAACTAGTTGAATCCCTTACTGTTAACTTATTTGCTCAAAACTAATTAGACTAGAGTAAATTTAGCTTCATAGTATACTTCCAAAAGAAATATTTATTCTGAAATTATATCTCAGTCATTTTTCGATTATAGAATGAATATAGCGATAGCTTTTTCACTCAGCTCATGACACAGTTGTGTTGCTAACATTTGAAACTCTTTGCCGTCATTTGCTTTGTCATTTTTTATTTTCAATCAATTGATCATAAATATTTTAAACTTTCTTTATGAATTCTTATTGTCACATGTTGCTTCTATTAAAAGCATGGAATAGGCTCTTTCGTTACTAATTCAGTATCCCTGTTATTGTTGATCGGTGAGAAACTGAAAAAGTAATGCGCTACTTCTGTTTGTGACGAAAGATGCTAACTATAGAAGTCAAGTTATACGTTCATCTACTATCAGTCATGCGATCAGAATGTCTGATCCAATTATAACCGATTTTTGCTAGATCATAAAGTGAGTGGAAAATGTTTCCTTGAATAATATTTCTCTCTAGATCACACCTACAATAGGATTCGGATTAGAACTGAAATGAAGATAATAATCTATTCCATGTTATTTGATTTAAGAGAAATTATTATCAGAATTTGGCTTATTTGAATAAATGATAGGGTGATTAAACGGAAGTTAACTTTTTAATAATCGAAATTCACTTCATGACATTTAACCTTCATAAAAGAATTCTTTTGAAAAATTAAACTTACGAGGATGTATACCCAAATTGGTTTCTGTGTCTGTGATCTCATCAATTAGCTTTTTAAATGATTCATCATACATATTCGCCGTAGAAAAGTCAATATGAACATTGGCACCTTTAATAATACCCATGGAACCTTTAAGAGAAAACGGCTTTTCCATGAAACAGGGGATGCATTTAAGTCGTGTTTCAACTGCATATTCAGCTTCTAATAACACATAAGCAATAGAACGATTCAGTTCAATGAAATTATAAAACCGTAATTTACAAGTTTAAAACTGACCTAGTTTACAATAGCGGCTATTGCAATATTTACGATTGATACAAAGAAGGGCAATATATGAATTTTCCACCGCTAGAGCCATTGCTACGAGTACATTATTTCGCATGTTATTCTCATCCATCCATACGATATAGTTTTTTGCCTATAAATATAAATAAGTGTCATATATATTAAGAGAGTAAGTATCTACTTACCTGAAGATCCTTACAAATCTTTCGACATGTCTCCGATGCCGAATGATTATAGCTAATCATGATATGTCTTGAATCATTTTGTATCTGATTTTGCAATGTTGAACTATTTTTTCTTCTGTTCCTTTTCCTTTTTGATTTTCTTTGCTGACCACTATCTGCAGTTATAGTGTTAGGTACTTGTGTAGCACTCTGCTGAACTTGTTGCTGATCTACGACAGAAGACTAGAGATGTGTTGATACACGAATCATTAGTTGATTAAAAAGTTAAAATTAAACTCGTTTTAAACATTTCATTGTCGATCGATCCATGTTTCTAAAAGTTATTTTTCATTTTACCGACTCAAATTTATGCATAAAAATACAAGTTAACACAGAATGATGTAAAAGACAAAACAAATGAAAACGCCAGGATGATTGAAATACATTAGAAATAAACGTATCGGTCTCTCTTTTTATATAACATGTTGTAAGTAGATCTTGCAACGAAACAAGTAATAGCTTCAAACTAATTCTCTTCGCAAATCACTTCCGTTTCATTATATATTTGTTTACTATAGTTTAAGAGAAAAGAGAGGCCAATGCCTGTGTGTTTCTTGTACAGTAGGACTTCCCTGTAGTGGACAACGAAAGGGAACTTTCAAAAGTGTTCACTGTAGGGAGCTGTTCACTTTTTTGAGGTGTCCCTTTTTTTGCTTTCAAATCAGTTTTACAATGGCTAAAATATATCCTACCTTATATCTCCATTTTATACTTAAGTATCGCATGGAAACGTTTCGAGATCATCTTTTCTACTCAATGCCTGAACATTCTTTCAGTTTCTGAGCTTCATTTTTGAAATAGATCATGACACAGTTTCTGTTTCACACTTCTTAGTCAGAATAAATAGAAATTATCAAATGCTTAAAATTCGTTCAACACAAACTATGAATTATTGTAACATCATGTGTATACGAAGAAATGAGCTTATGTTTTTCTTAATCCATGATCTATTCTCTCTTCATTGTCTTTCTATTGAAGTTTATGCGACTTACTAATCTATTCAGTGCACATTTTTATTCATTCAAGACAAAACTGAATGTTTCAACTGTTCTTTGTGTTCGTTTGGCACAATATTATAATTCCTATTTCGATTTTAAGTAAGCTGCTACAATTATTTATTTTTCTAATTATTATTTAAACATTATTTATTTATTAACAAACGTTTTGGGAGCGTCTGTTTTCTTCCATAGTGAATTTTAACAGTAAATTTTAAAACAAAACAGAACAACAACTGTATTTTTCTTCATTTATCATTCTTTTTTGGTGGTATGGAAGAAGAAACAAGACGAAAATATGAAGCCAGATGAATGGAAATTCATTTTTTTCTTACCAGTAAGAAATAACTGTAAAGGCATAAAAAGAAAAATACAATTTTTGTTCTGTTCTGTTTTAAAAGTTATTGTTGAAATCCACTGAAGAAGAAAGCACACGGTCACTAAACGTCTATAAATAAATAGATAATGTTTAAGTAATCATTGACAAATATAAAATTGAAATTATCGTAGGAGAGAAATTAAAATTGAAATACTAATGAAGTGTCTGAAAACGAAAATCTGAAAGGTAATACTACAGAAACTCAGTATCCAGTAACAAAAAAATGTCTAAAAGACAAGATATAAATTTTGGCATGAGAAATCTGAATATTGTCACATGCCAGTTTTTCGATTTTTGCAGTGTAAATTTTTGTTTTCGATTTTTGCAGTGTAAATTTTTGTTTTCGATTTTTAATACAGTAGCGATAATGTCATGAAATCAGGCGACTGTTCACTTTCAAGAGGTTCTTTAATAAAGGCGAGACACGAAAAAAATGTATACAGATTTGAGAGGTTTTACTCTATTTTGATCATACTATCTTTTTCATTTGTTCTGCCTTCTATAACATTTTGTACCGACATGTATTTTTATGCGTAAATTTCATTTGATAAAATGAAAATAAAATTTCAAAGAATCGATCAATTGACGATGAAACGTCTAAAAATAGTTTATCAATTAAAAAGAAAGAGTTTTATCTTAACTTGTTAATCATTGCAAATTATCTTTTTTAGAACTCATGAATCAACCATTTCTGCCGTACCTGCAAATCCATCGTTTGGCTGAATACCAGAAGCTACGAATTCATTGGAAGCTGTAAAACATGAACAGAACTATTTAGTGTATACTTTAATTATATATTCGTACTGGTTCTTTGCTCTTCGGTGTGCTCATCATTGTTTAATATTGCAGAAGAAAGAACCATGTCGTCATCGGTTCTATCTGCAGGAGAAACATGATCAACCATGTGGAAAACATCTTATATAGAATAACTCACTAGAGCTACGCTGAGCAGCCGCATCTGTATAGGGTTCTTTGTTACTGATCTTCTATTAAAATTGAGCAGACCTTATCTTTTTTCATGAAAATTCTTTGATATAACTTGGATAATCACTCGTACTTTTGATTGATCAGAGGAGCATAAATCAGATTTTCTCGTCGTTGAAGTTTCTCTTATATTTGGTGCCAATGAAGAGCAACCTTCTGCCATGCTTTGTCGCTGCAACCAATAAAATGATGCATGATGATGTTGACAACAATACGAAGGAAGAAAATATTTCTCATTTATCGTGATTTCAACATATGAAGGCTTCTTTTTCTCCAACTATTTTTCTCCTTGTTGCTTCAACAGGTGTTGAAGTAGTAGTATGTACTATTTCGAACAGAAAGAAAACTGAGCTGTTAAAGTTTGTCATTGATTATTATTGGTTTTATGATCGTTCTCCTTTCGTTTATTGACAACGGAAACCCTTCTCACATTCGTTATTCTGCAGTTACTAAAAGTAAACGATCAATTTCATTAGTCATCATGTATTTTTACCAACTATATACACTACAGCTATAGTGTGTGTGTGGGTGTGGGTGTGGGTGTGGGTGTGGGTTAGTGTAGGTGTGAGGGTGTGGGGTGTGGGTACGGCTTTCTCTGATTGTGCTAGCCTGAGACGAACACCTGTATCTTACTGAACAAAAACCACGGCCACACTGGCAGGGCCCCCTCCCCCTACCTTAAAATTCCCATCCACGCGCACATCAATGCAGGCAGTAGCACTCTCAAGGTAATCTCCGTGAAACTCCATGCACAGATTCGCAATATTTTAATTACATTTCAGAAGTAAATCGTGTGGGTGAAGTGGTATGTTCTGTCGTATGAAAATAATTGTGATAACTTTCCCATCATAACAATATGAAACGTAGTAGAAAGGGTGTCGAGAAAAAAAACGTTTTAATGGACAATTGTATGCAGGAACGAGCGCATGCTCACATAAATTTGGGTACCTGATGAAAACGCCCCACTTGATTTGCCAACAGGAATATAAGAATGTGAAAAAAAACCCACAGTATTTCGTCAACGATAAATACGCGTGAAAATCGACTGTGTGTACACAAAAGAACTACTCATTCCAGCATTAGATCACACGTAAGTGTATTTGATTTATAACATTATTATACTGACTATAGGATTGAAGTTGAAAGCAAAGGGTCGCTGAAAACAGAGAGAAAACAAAACTATAGAAGCAGGAAACAGCGGGGTTTAGTTCGCGGAAAGTTATTTTAAGAAAGCTCTGAATTAGTCTCGATTGAAGTAGTCGATACACGTAGAATAGCCGTGCTCTGAACCAATTAAAAAAGAATGACTTTTAGCTGAAGTAAAATGAAATTCTTATGAAAAAAGAGTTTGATTATAATTAGTTGAAATCCACTCGATTGGGCTTGACTTATCAGTCATAGCCGTATAATGAATCAATCGGGCAGTAATATGATCATCATCAGATCACTTGATTTCTGTTCTAAGAGAAGCTTTTAAGGATCATCCACCTTGTTAACACATTTATCAATATGATATTTTGGAAAAGACAATTTATATATTTTATTCTTGTATCTGAGTTATGTTATATTTGTAAGTCGATCAGTGGAATTGGAAAATGTTCGACGAATCTTATGTAAATGAATATGGCAGAAAGAATGCAAACAAAACTTATTTTCTAAAAGATCTTCCGTAGATTTCTACTGTAGATACGCATGTAATGCTTCTCTGAAAACATCTGAAGATAAAAATTCAGCTAGAGAATTCAATATGTAAAACAAACGACTCAAGAGCCGTTGCGAAAGTATACTTCAAAGTATCTTTTACAACAGTAGAAACAAGGAAGCAAAAGCCAGCATGCTACTTAAGCAGTACTTCCGACTTAGCTTCTTTCCGCCATACATGGAAGTTAGAATCCGTCATTCTCTCGTTGAACTGGCATAACTAGGATTGCATCGCATTTTACGCTTGCATCTTGATCAGTAGTAGTTTTTCATCAAAGCCAGGAAAATTTGCACGCACAAGATGCTATTTTGGATTAATTATCCTTCTTCTCTCAGGGAATCAAAAACTAAAGCTAGAAACATCTTAAATCGAGATAGTCTGAAAAAGAAAACTATTGATGAACATTACAAAGTTGAGCATGAAATTATTCAAAAGATCCTCGATTAATTGAGCTTCGTGACAGCAAAACAGTTTCTCTACTATTTTGTTTTAATTTTGAGTAGATTATAGAAGATTTTGATTCAATGGTGTCTCAGCGTAGAAAGTGAATTTTTTTACAATTGTGCTGTTCTAGTCGGATTTTTCTCTTTAGTTGCTTCCTGCTTATATGTTGTGCAAACTTTAATACTACGTCATTTGTAAAAGAATTACCTTAATTTGAATGAATATGAACTAAAGGATGGATAGTAAAAATGCTACGCCTCCATTTCGTTGTGTCACACAGATTAGATCGTTTTGAAATGTATGTAGGAAACTACTTGTGGGTTCAGAAAGCCCTATGAATAAAACATTTGGGAACACCTAAGCCTGTTAATTCACACTGTACATATGAAACAACGTGAATGTTCGAATAATATTGGTGTTTTGTGAAATGATCTATCGACTCATGTATTGATTGCCTTATGGTACTGGGTGTGGATCGTTCATGAATAGAAGAACTTCGTGCAAAAAGAAACTTACGGTGACACTTTTAAAAATGTCCTTGATTTTGAGGAGAGTTGCGTTTCTTACGACCGAAATCAATATTCTTACATCAATAACAGTTAATATTTTACAGTTCAGGGATGTTTTGTGACACTTTAATAGTTATGTTTGTTAAAAAAGCACTTGACTTTCTGTTTTAGAATTATTGTGAAGAATTTTTAATCCATGACGAGATTTCGAAATGCTCAAACTGGACGCCGAATTGATTCCAATGGAAATGGAAATGCATACGGGCTTGAAGCTAATGACGGCCAGTATCAAGTTTGGCATATCATAAATACTCATGACAACAGTATTAATTTAAAGAATGATGCAACTGGTTTATTTTTGGACAGTAATGGGAATGGTGACGTTTATACATTGGCTGGAAATGGAGGTGCACATCAACGATGGAGATTTGACGGTCTTCGTATTATTAATGTTGCAACTGGCAGGGCATTAGATTCAAATGATGAGGGGAAACTTTATACATTAGAACCTAATGGAGGAAATTTTCAAAATTGGATTCATGAATAGATCAATCAATCAGTTAAATCATGATTTGCCTAATTGAAATCAGACTCTTTTTTCTATTAGACAGGAAGCCGTGTAGTTTAAGGTTAACCGTACTTAATTCCTATCGAAAACAAGATTTGAAAAAGTTTTTTCCAGTTCAACTGTAATTTTTACATTTATTTTCATTCTATAATAAATAATTTAATCATAATGATACACTCATCTATAAAATCAATGAGGGTTTCAGAATAGGAGGGTATGGGCGTAGAGCTATGTATCAATGAATAGGAGTACCACTCCCCGAAGAAGACACATATTTAATCGAGAACCAGGATTGTGAGTCACTAATACTCGTGAAAAAGCGCAAGAAACGCGTTTTTTAGGCAAAATTTCCACTTTCCGAGTGTAAAGACGGATAAAAACTCTGATTCTGAGCGTTTAAACGCACAATTATTCGACAACCTAAAAGCCAATCTATTTAAACGCTCAGAATCAGAGTTTTATCCGTCTTCATGCTCGGAAAGTGAAAATTCTGCCTAAGAAACGCGTTTCTTACGTTTTTCCATGAGTGTTAGTGACTCCCACTCACTGTTCTCGATTGAATGTTTAAACGCGTTTTTCGATATGTTTGTCTGATTGGGACCAACACCAATCCAGCATAAAATCCATTCGAAACTAATCATTCTCAAGTCTATTGCAAGTTATATAATTTCATCGAAGAACAGCATTAAAAACATTTTCAAAATAGTCATTATGAATATTTTCATTCTTCTTTTTGATTGTCACTGAAATCTTTGTCTCACTCTCATACGACTAGAGATGCATGCACTATCTTAAAGTTTCAAATACACAATACCTAAACTCACCGAACTACACTCAACAATATGGTTATTCTAATGATTTTGGTAGTAGAAAATGCCAGATCAAAATAATGAGAAACAGAATGGCAAAATATGAATTACAGCGATCGTTCGTAGTTATAATGTTGTCTATAAGTTTATCCTTCTGTGAATGATAAACTTATAACAATCGATCTATCTCGTTCGATCCGTATCCTTGAAATAACAATGTATATGATAATCTGATCAAATGGAAAGCATTAGAACGTAAAAAAAAACAGCTAAGATATTATTTCTTGTGACAAGGTATTCTTTTCTAATTGATAGTCATCGTTGTCAAACCAGCGACACTACAAGTCAATTATTACAGGGTCAAGGTAGCGATAGATTGAAGAATAACAAACAAAAGACTAGCCTTTTCATCTGTCGGATGTGAAACTTAAATAGACATAAAAACGAATATCTACTATCGTATGTAGAAGATATATTTACATATATGCTTTTTAGATCAAGCAGAATGACCAGCATTCATCATTGTAGAAAACGGTAGTTTTATACCTCACAATAACTTCTTAGTTGTCACGAATCATTCAAAATCATCTCTGAAATATCGCTATCGATGATCCGACATGTAATATATCAGATGTGCACTGAGAACAGAATAGTTTTATCCAAATGACATATAAATATGGACATAGTACTAGCACGTTGTATTGCAATTAAAATCGTTTGCAAAAAAGAATCGGACAGACACATAGAAAATAGCTAAAAGGTTTGAAAATCATCAATTTTCATTAGATGCGAAACATGAACATTGATAACAAAATCAAATAACTTTGAGGTTCGATGAAATAGTCCGTTATGAATGGCTTTTCCCCAAAAAACAAATAGCACACATTAGTTTTAACAAGCAGATTCCTCCATCATGGATGTGGGTGTGAGTTGGGGTACAAAGGGGAACAAACTGATTTCATGATTTCAAATGACTCCTAATAGACATTAAAACATTCGTTTTTCTTTCATTCATCGAAAAGTAGTTAGTGTATATTGCTACATTACTGTAGCTAGAGAATATTTATAATAGAATATGAACTTTCTCAAAAAAAATCACGTTGCAGAAATGCAGGTTGATGATTCTGATCCGCAAATACTACAGACTACTGCCACGAAACGGCTCATCTTAGCATCATTTCTATCTGATATCTATGTAATTCTTGTTGAGATATGTCACGAGGATGAAGCAAGTACTCCAACTAGAGAATGACTGAACCAGGGCCTATCGTTTCAAAAGGATTTGTGTCACTGTGCTAATCACATAACAGTGCCATATCCTTATGAATGTCTGAAAAACGATCATGAAAATCACTTCAACTTTACTATATTGGTAGAAACCAAAAATTTTCAGTGATAAAGTTCCAATTCAGTCCTTATTTCTAATAATTGTGTATGGTTGTCTTTACTTCGAAGTATTTTCTATAATTTCAATCAATTTACTGGAAAAGATAACAGCTATTTGCAGTAATAGAAATTAACAGAAATAGAAGAAATCATTTTAAATTAATCAAATCAAGAAATTAGTTTGTTTCCCTTGAAAGTTTTTAAAACTATTTAAGTAGACTATTTAAGGTCGATTCCACCAAGTCACAACCAACACTTCATATTATTATTGCTGTTTTATTAAATACAATAAACTTTGTTGATCGACAATTGTATACATATAATCTTGGTTTAAGTACGAGCAAGACAATGATCTTTCTGATTTCCGTGGTATAAACATGTTTGAAGCTATTACAAATATTTCTCTAAGAGCATTGTCAATTTTAAAATGCTTGTTCTCGTGTACCAATGAAACTTCCAGTGCTTATTCTCAACTTTACTTATAATTATATACGTTTTTTCCGGTTCAATATAAAGATAGCCAAGGATAACGTTTGATAACTCATACCATACTAATCATGGGTGTTCATGCCTATAGATGAGCGTTATCCTCCTATTGAAAATAAACAGTGGACATAAGGTGGGACTGTTGCCTAATTTCTAATCAGCTTTTATACTCTTTAATATCTCGCAGATCAATAACATTCATTCAGGGTGTGAATGAATTTCGAATTTACAAACAGAACAGTTGGACATGTACTATTCGATTATTACTCGATTTATATTTTTAGCTCTCGTACTGTTCCAAGACGAACATTGAGTTCATAGGTACTCGATTATTTTTCAGCGCTTTTTTTTTCCTCAAAATAATGCAAATGATCAGAGGACTACATCTTGGATCAATGGAGAACATTTTCTCGTCATTACTCTATGTAATACTTTTAATAACTAAAGTGAAAACGTTTACAGGTATGAAAAGAACTTCCAATGAAAACTAGTTGTTATTATTTCGAGCATACTCGAATATCGTGTCAATACTCATTACATGATATTGCAATCACATGGTATCGACGCATACTCAGTGAATTACACGATGGACGTACACTCCATAGAATCTGTATGAATTCAGATGTAGGATCATCAGTTGAATCCAGTTTCTGAAGAGTACAATAACAAGTAGATTATCCAATGAGCTAAGTCTGGCAGCTCGATTTCTATCATAGAAATGTAAGACTTTATCACACACATTTCTATGAAGATTTCGATAAGTACCTACAGACACTATCTAGAATATTATTCATGGCTAATCGAGAATGCATGAAAATCAGGAATAAACTACGCATAATGTGTTACTAAAATTAAAAGCAAGGAAGTATTCAATAGAAGATTCGTTTTTTGAATATGTCATCTATAAACATATCACACTGACTGACATTCAATACTCACTGTTTACTTCAATGGAAATATCTTTCGTGTCATACGTATGAGATGATTATATCATACAATTCGCAAGCACGTATGCATGACTTCTGATCATTTTTCAACAACTTGTTCGAAACTAACTTGCAACATTTAGAGCAACTCTGCTATCTATTTGTTTAGACCATCATGATACAGTACTGAAACGTACTTTGTTCGAGTTAGGTTAATGGACTTTTTTTCATGCCAATAGTTTCGTTTGCGATGTGTTTCGACTACAAAATAAATACTCGTTTGGATGAACGGCTCCATAGAAAACAAGCAAAATATTTATTCAACAAATGAATTCTTGGGGTTTACGAGCAAATTATAAACTTCGATGAACTTTTCTTGTTGTATAGTAACATAGGTCTATTGACATGATCAATAGTACGCTAACTGTCAGGAGAAAGCCAGTAATTCTACCATATGATATTTTAAAAATATAACATAGATTGTGTACATATCGAGCAATGACCATCAAAATACCGTAGACAAGACAACGTGTCGACATATGATTGTAATCAACAAATGGAGCCAACGATTTCTGATCCCATGTCCAAAATAAGAAAATGTAGAGAGCCAAGAAATAGGGTACATATTCTGTATCATTTCGTAGACATCGATTAATACGGCCGCTGATAGACCAGTCGTCATTTTCATTTACATACTGTTGCCCATTGAAGTGTTCAACATCTTCAGGTGCGCGAACAATACGAGCTCGCCGACGAAGAATTGCCAGAAGAGTCAAGAGAATAACATTTTTGATAATTAACAGAAATACAATCCAAACAAATACAATTTCAGCTTTTATTCCTTCAGAAAGAGTCATCTTTAACACAGAACCAAACGCTTAGTCAGAGTGTATCTAGGTATTGATAAATATTTCAGTGTAAATGACCAAAAGCAAACATATTTCTTATCTTCTCAAAAAAGATAACAATATGTCTCATCAATAAAATTCCCTCTTTCACATTCGAGTTCTATGAAGCTAGTTTATTTATTTAGTAACTCATAGCAATATTTGAACTATCGTTTTTCTCTGTCCATGATAGTATCTTACGGCAACAAACACTATTACCAACACATTTAAGCTGTGTTCTAATACTTTGAAGAAAATAAATCTACTAACGAACTGAAGACATAGAAATGTTTTCTTCCTTAGATCGATAGTCATCCGAATCATACTATATGTTGTTAAATTTCTGTCAAGTATTATTCAAGGATAGCTAAAAGAAACAAATAAGTATTGGAACTAATATACGAGATTGATAATAAGGAATCGTCTCATGTCGTGCAGAGATATTTGATAAGAGCAAGTTTATGCTAATCAATTCACGCATGAGAATTCATAAATTATTGTTGTGAAAATAATCTAGCGTGATTTTAGGGACAACTTGATTCTTATCAGTGAGTGGGGCACTATGAAACTATAGAAAGATTGCAGTTTCTAGTTTTGAACTAACATGTTTTTAGTTGAATACGGATGAACAAACAGTTAAAACTTATTATAACTTTGACGAATATAATGTGTGACTGCTTTTTCTTTCTCTCTTGTAAGAAAGTATCGAATTGATTGTTATTGAGTCATGTCTTTGGTAGAAACGGAATATAGCGTACGTATTACTTTCTCCATTGTTTTAATCATTGTTCTTCTTTATCTGTTTCCACGACGCGTATTATTAACGATCTTTCCAATCTTCTATTTACAGAAACAAATACTGAATGAAATTTCGTTGCAAGTTGAATGTAAAAAAATACCCAAGATACAAGATTTCGCCGATTATTATCGTTCTGTCTTCGTCAAGAATGAGTACATATCGATAAATGTCAGTATTTCAGAAAGAAGACATCTATTTACAAGATGTACTTTATTTTAAATCCACATCATAGAATATCCTTTGAATCAGTTATCCGAACAATATTTATGAAAATTTTCCAATTGTTTTGTTCGAAAAATGATTTTTTTGATAGATTTTATATTCATGATAAACATGATCAATACATTACTCTTGTCTGTAGTAGTTCATCTACTTTCAACGATGACTAAAATTAAAATAAATTACCTAAGAATTTTCCTGTCGTAAAATTAAAAGATTTTCCATGCAGTAGACATCTCTTTTCATTAGAACAATCGCTTTTGCATCGCTAAGCTTATAATACACGACAAAAATAATAGTATATGATTTATTAGTGGTCGATTGAAATCTGTATATAGTAACAATCATAAGATTTCTATTCTTATGCAATATGTTTGACATGTAATTGATATACCAACCTGATTGTATCTATGAGATATGCACCAAAAAAGAAACCGATTCTAGACAATATCGAATTTCGGATTAACGATTGGTTGAATTGAATAAAACTCATAGATATAAACCCATCTTTCGTAAATTTAATCTGAACAATACGACTATCTTTAGCAGTGGTGTGACTTAGTTTTGTTAACTTTTTTGCGTTTCGTCCTCGATCGAAAACGACATTGTACAAATCTCGATTGATTAGTCTAAAGATTCAATCATCAGAAAAGTGCGATGCTATTTTAAATAAAGTTCTGTGCGATATAACAATTGATTCTGTTTCAATGAAAATCGATGCTTTCGAAATTCAAAAGAGCATTCTACAAAAACGATAATAAAAACTACGGGAACGTATAAAGAGTTATCTCTTCAAGATGTCGTAGTTGATGAAAATTTGACAATTTAAAAGACATAGCAAAGTCATTTCTTAGTATGATTGTGTTTTACGATTCTGTTCGTTTTTGATAAAGCATTTCTAGATAAACTCCATTCGTCCATCCGAAACCATCTTGTGTTTTATATTCTCCACCACCAGCAACTTTGTCCATATGAACAACATCATATTTTTCCATCATTTTACCTGTTTCGTTATAGACTCTTTCAATCAAAGACATCCATCTGTGGCGAACAGCTCGAGCAAATACTTCATAGCCTGGTGTTTTCAGTAGAGCACTGTAGGCAACATATTGAAGTGGAGCCCATCCGTTTGGATTATCCCATTGCTGTGTACATGCTTTTGATATCGTAGTTCGAAGACCACCGTCGCATAAGAACAATGATTCAATTTGATGAGCAACATGCTTACTTTGTTCGACTGTGGCGATGTCAAGCCACAATGGAAAAACGCCAGCTAAAGTTAAATGATTAGTTTGCTTCTTTTTGATAAAATCATAATCCATAAAAAATTGATAATTATCGGACCACATATGTTTTTGTATTGCTTGACGACGATTTTCAGCTTCATTTAATTTACCTAAGCTTAATTCTAGATGATATAATAAACAGTTGAGATCAACTGGTAGAATATTTGCAGTTATAATTGTTGATAAATCATTTTCGTCTTCGAGCCATCGAGAACTAAAATCCCAACCAGATTCAGCAGCTGCACGTAGATGAATGTAAGTATTGGTATCATTTGTTTTATGTACTATTTCAGTATCTTCAAGAAAAGCTTCTGGTCTTGGTTTTCTACCAGAATCATCATAGTATCGATTGAGAATCGAACCATCATCAAGTGTAATTGATCGTTTTGTCATCCAAAATTGATATTCAATCTCTAATTCATGTTGATACTTTTCTGTTTTTCCTAATAATTGTGTCATTAATGAAAAATATGGTGGTTGCGATCGACCAACGTAGTAGCTGCGATTTCCATTTGGTATATGACCGATTGTTCGAATTAGATAGGCAAAATTTTCCAACATATTAATGAATAGATGTGTTTCGTTGGATCTAACTAAACCTAACATTGTAAAATACGTGTCCCAATAATAGAATTCTCTGAAACGTCCACCAGGTACAACGAATGGATGTGGAACTTCGATTAGTGATGAGAAATTCTCTTTCGTTGTTACGCGCGTTAATACTGACCATAAATGACGACAATGTTCTTCAATCGATCTATCGTGATTAACAGCAACTATTGGATTCGGTGTAATAAAATGTTCGAGAACGAACGCAGATAAATCAAAATTTGGTTTCGATTTTTCTTGTCGATAATTTTCCAGTATTTCATTTGGTGGTAGTTTACGTGGAATCACATCACAGAAAGTTTTCGAATCAGGAAATATGCGCGAAGATTGTACGCATTCAAAGAATTCTTGATAGATTTCATCAGGCGATTGCGACATGAATCAAAAACTACGCCAAAAAAAAATGAAATCGTAAAATCGATTAGTTTCGTCTTATAATTTATGCAGAGAGAGGCTAATCTTTATAATAAAAAAAAGAAATTTATCAGATTCATTCTTTTTTAAATGATTAAGCACCTGTTTTTCTTTAATAAATCACGTCTCATTCGAAAAAAAAATTCGAGCTACTCAATTCTGTTCTTGTTTCATCTTACCGAAAAAAATTTATTTTTTATACGTTGTCGATCGTTGTCTTATAATAGAAAGTATTTAATAGAAACGATAAGAAGTAAGCGAAACAGGACACCAATAATCATTATTGTTCTATTGAAGTTTAATCTGTCAATATCATGTATTTGACAGCTTGGGTTTTTTTTTGATGAAAGCATTTGATGAGAGGGATTGGAGGAAAATGAATGAAGTTTGTGAATAATGATCTCCATCTCGTATATATCTAGATCATTGTTTTTTCGATCACCATCCATAAAACTCGGTTGTTTAGCGATTCACTCACGCGATGCTTCTGTGCTTCATTAATCGAGTTTTAACTTGTTGACAGAACGATTAATTAGTAGATTAGATTGGTAGAAGGGGGACAATTCCTGTTAACACGAAAAGAATAGTTACATTCATACGTTGAAGAGATGAGATAGTTGAGGGTATGTCGATGACATTAGATGATAGTCTCTAGAGAAGCTACAAATGAATGTGTCTTTACTGTCAATCATCTGATCGTATGCCCCCTATGTCTCGATATACATCTGCGCCTTTCTTCCTAGTCAAAACGTTTATGAGGCTTGAGCTATTGTATGCAGTGGTCTACGCGTAAGTTTTTGTTACTTGATTAGTAAACAAGAACGAACAAAGCATACCCAAGAAAATTTTTATCAATGAAAATATTGTTTTCCCTCGTCTATACTCATGAAAGAACCATAGATAATAATAATACGATCTTCCAAATATGCTATTATTCCTTATTATAAAATTAATTCTTGAAGAAAACAACTGTCACCAATAAGTCACTGAAGTATAATTACAAGAATAGTTCCATGTCATCGTTTCAGTGAGGAATATGAGTGGCTTCTTGATCCACTGCATAATATATGTGCAGAATACGAACAAATATCAGTCAAGTAAGCACTTTTCTTGCTTTATCTAATACGATATCTAACGGAGTTTCGATTAGAATAATTTTCAGAAAAAAAACAAATTCAATTTTTCTGAAACTAAAAGATGAGAAGCATAGAAACAAACCATGGATTCACATTCTTAACCTCTCGATAGTTTGAACAATTTCTAATTCACAATGATTGACAAAAAATCAATTTCGTCTTCCATCTTAAATTTTCAAGTGATATTTTTATCTTCAAATCTCCCTCTTTAAATTCTTGAACTGTGAAGCATAACTTTGAGCAGAGATATCCGCAGTAAATCTATCCAACAATATTCTTTAATTACGCTAGAAATGTGATCTCAAAAAAAGTATTTGTTCGTAAATCGCTCTACTAAATATTATCATCGTGTTAACTTACACAACTTTTATGAATTATCGATTCGTGACATTAGTTGAATGTTGAAAAGTAGTGTTCGATAGTTTTATGACATTTTCACAATCAGCTCCTCTGTCTTTCATATTGGTCTGTTGAGTAAAATAATAGAGTACTACTCAATTTGACGCAAAACATAAGGCACTAATATCAACATACTTTCGTCCGTGCCGCATAAAAGCTTTTCTCAGTGTTTTTAGTCAGTTACTGTTAGTTTTGAATAATTTTTTACAAGTTAATCCCACACAAAGATTTATGAAAGAAGTTTCGTATTATAAAACATTTTTTTCTTGGTTTCATTTTAAATGAGACTTCAGCTAGCAGTTCTAGTTGGAAAGTATTTTAACATATCATGTGATGTAAAAAAAAACGAGAATTCATTGACCTACAACTAAATGACTTTACTTTTTTCTTTTTGAATCTTTCAATAACATGAAATACTCATCAAGTTAGACAATTTTATTAGGGAAACTCAACATCGATCAACATTCTCAAATTCAGACCGGAGAAAAAAAAACAAACACTTCCCTTAGTCGTACATAAGTAAAAAGTAAAACTACATCACTTACTAATAATTGTTCGTTTATTTTTGATATGAAATCTTTGTTTATTTGTCTTTGTATCATATCTAAGTAAAATTCTGTAATTTCGTCAAAACTCTTCCATTACGAATAGAATGGCTAATCATAAAAACCATAAAAAGTACAAGCTGTCAAACGAGAAACCATTAGTAAGTTATGCGCCTCTCTTGTGAAGAACTGGAATCCAAGTAATACCGAAATCAAAAATGGATTAGGATGCATATGATCTCAGGAAATATATCAGAAAAGAAAACAACTCGAACAAACAGCACTATAGTAATTGTGAGCTTCAATGAGTTGGATCAATCGAAGTTAACTTTGATTGTTTTCATAAAAATTTATATACATATATATATATATATATCCTGATGGTGCTGGATTACTAATCCATAACTAAGGTATTTACTGGATCTTTTAATAAAAAATGCAATTAAATGACTCATATTCATGTTCCATCCTATCTGTATCACTACTCCTAGTGATTGAGTTTTGAAGTACCGAGTACACTGAACATCAACAATCAATTGATCGTTTTAAACGATGATTTTAAAGTTTCTGTCAGATGCATTTGGTCGATTAGTGCAAAAAGAAACTGTCAGCGCAATCTAAATCAATTTTTTTCTCTTCGCTTTAAATAAACTACTAAATATAACCGAGAGAAATATTATCAACTAATTGTCTCGTTTAGAGAACACTCGAACACGAAGCCATACAGAAAAATGATAAATAAAAAAGAAGGCAATAGAAAGACGACATAAACCTCACAAGAAGAGCAAATTAGTACAAATATAAATAGAATGTCTTGGTAAATACATATACCGAGCATGCTGGGAGCTAAGCGACGATAGATTATTGGCAAAAGAATCAGTGTCAAAAGAGTGCAGCTACGAATAGCAACGTATATAAACAAGGTAGAACTTACAACATCGGCCAAGACGACATCAACGATAGATATTATGTATATATCTCGGAAAATTTAAACTATAATTGAATACGATTCATTAGCATGCGAAATGCCCAAGTAAATCCGCTTGCTCATAAATAAATTAGAAGTAGAAAAAAGCACGCTCTTCCTTAAAGATTATCTCAATATTCTGTGCTCTCTCGCTCTCTCTCTCTCTCTCTTTCTTTCTGTCAAGACGATTTGTCAGCAGTAAATGTCAATTGATTTCATCAGGTATGTTAATTATTTAGTGATGATGAGCATTGCAAAAACAAGCTTTTAATCGATTTTGATCGAGTGCTTCATTGTTGCTGTGTTTGTTTTTTGAATGTTCTACATATACGAACATCGTAAAATAACACTCAATATATAAAAATAGACACGACATAATATATTATTCAGGCCAACGTCTATTTTTATTTTCATGTGTGTCACGAGAATAGAGACAGGAATGACGAACGTAGGTTTCAGTACATATTGATGGTATCTAATCGAATAAAGAAAAGAAATCCGATTACTTATTTATGATAATATTTAGCAATAATAGATACTTTTCTATTAAGAAATAAAATTTCATTTGGCGTAAGTTCCATTAGAAGTAGAAATCAATTATGCCTTGTTTTTTTGTTCTTTAGCTTACTATATTGAAATAAACTGTAATGATTCTACTTCTTGATGGTATGTTATAGAATAAAACTTAATCAACTCATTTTTACGTGATTTTTACTGATAATATCTCTTATGATATATTATTCCGACTTGATTGAACATGTTCTGATCTACTGAAACAACGAATCTTTCATAAAAGTAAGTTTTCAACGGAATTACTATCACTAACCTTCTGTGTATCTCAGATAGAAGTTTGAAACTTACATTTTTATGGCACGTTACATCTGTCGAGATATTTTCTGGATACTTGAGAAAAGTTTTTCTGTAACATATGACACAAAACATTGTGCATGGGATACTATTCATAAGTTTATTCTCTACTTGACAGTAAGTCACTTTTTCAAGACTGAAATCAAATGATCTCGGCCATAGTGAAAGTCATTTCGCTGAGTATTTTGTTTTCAATTTCATATTATCGAGCATTCGTTACAATAAATTCACTAATGCAAAATATTGATTCTCTTAAAATTTTTTGAGTAAAAAGGAAAATTCAAAAGGCATATCTGAAAGCGCTAAGATAGATTTCTCAAGTTTCATTCCATTGAAAATGATATCTTATCTGTTGTAAACACGTTCATATCAAGGAGATTTTTTTTCTTATGGCAGAAATATTAGTAATTGTTGTCATGTAGAATTGTTTTGCAACCCAAGTCAGGCACATACTACCGCGAAAGATTCCTGCTGTTCGAAACGGTTTTGTTTACTTGTTTGGAGTCATGAAAGCAAAAACAGACATAAGAAACACATATGTTTATCACATTTTTCCGATTTACTATGCTGTCTTAATTCACATTTCTTCTTTTTTTTTTTGACCTTCTAATTTCATGCTTCTGATTAGGTTTCTAAACAAGTGAAAAGTGAAAGTAAGTAACAAATCTCTGTATTTGGACAGTGTGTTTCGTCGATACTTTACGAATATAAGAATGGACATCCTAAGTACCTGCTAATTGCTATAGACTATGGGGGTAAAAATCAATTATGAACACAGCAGAAAATTCTTTTGAATTTTTTAATTAACTAGTTGAATAATTTCAAAAAAACATGTATCTATGAAGTGAATTTTTATTTGTATCCATCAATAACAGTATAGCATCAGAGAAAGACTAAAACAAAATGTTTTTCATCCTGATGCAGAGGGCCCTAGGTACATAATAAACTAACCTTTCATCCTCTAGCAGAATGAAATTATAAATACTCTACTACCTACAGTATAATGTCGCATTAAGTGACAGAAGTAATACATCAGTACCTGAAAAGTAACTATTTGACTCAAATTTGTGCTACAAGTAAAAATAAATAAACTTGAGGTAAATGCAACTGTTCTAAAACTGAAAATCATCGAAATTTCTAAATTCTCTAATATAATACAGCTTTCGAAACTGCGGATCACTTAGAAATGAAAATTGTTGTAAGTTCCTTATTTTTCTAAAATATGACTACTTTACATTAGAATGCCGACACAAAATAGAATCATTTATTTTGATTTTAATTTATCAAATAGAAAGAACACAAGTAAGTACCGCGGTAAATTTAAATGTATGATAGTATTTTGTTTCTTCGGATTTTAATATCGGAATAGATATAAATTCTTATCTTTGATGGTACCTGTTGTCTTAGAAAGCTAAAGGCATGTTATCATTTGTCTTTGCACTACAAGTGATAGAGTTCAATGACGACTTGCAATTATCTTGAATGGAGTTAGCAGTGAAACATGAATCCATTCAACATAATATGACGAGTGATAAAATTCAAACGTTTCTCTTTGTTTGTGATACAAATTTTTTTCTTTTCTTCAATGTTCGTTCTCCAACACATGTGATTTGATGTTTTGAATTTCATTTCATTCTTTTAAGGACATTCATATGTACTTCATGTCCAATAATACTCATGCAAACGAGCAAGCTAACTTCACTAGAGCTGTTGAAGAAGCTTTTTTTATACTCGATCGTGATGAAGATCGAGCCGTGTGTCCAGATGACTTTTGTGCTGTTGCTAAGTCTGTAGGCATCCCTTTGACTGCCGATGAAGCAGTATTACTTCTTCGCACATCTTTGGATGAACAAACGGATGATTCGATATGTGAAACAAAATTAACAGTCGATCAATATTCAACATTAATGCTACGTCATGTTGGTTCGTCAGAATTGAATGAAGAACTTCGTCGAACCTTTGAAGTTTTTGATCGAGATCATGATGGAAAAATCTCTCGGCAAGATATGGATCGACTTCGTGAAGACAATCAATTTTTCGATAAACTCGACGATGAACAGTATGAATTAATGATCAAAGAATTATTAACTAATGGAAAAAATGAAATTGATTTTGATCAATTCGTCCGGTTAATGATGCAGCCATAGTGCGTCATGATTTTTTTGATAATAAATGGAAAAAATATTTTCTTCTCAATAAAATGTAGTTGACTATTCTTATTGAAATTCATGTCTCAATTTTCTTTGAAGTATACTTTCATTTAATTTAGAAATTTCTGCACTCAAATCAAATAATGTATATTTAATTTGACTAGATTTATTCGTTCCGCTTTATTCTCTTTGCACGCCATGGATACTGTTCATAAAAACGGTGATCAAGTCGTATCCCATCAGTATTTTGCCGAAGAGTATCAATGAACATTTCCATAATGAATGATATTGTTTATCTTCATCGATTGATAGTAAAATATTTACACAATGACTCATAAAAAGGCACGAAAATCTGCACTGTTGCACAGTTTGATGTGAATATACATACGTAGTAGACACTTTTAACTCTTCACTAAATTCTCTATTAAGACCATCGAAATAAATCGTTATCTCAAATTTTAGAAATTTTTTGTCAATTAAATAACTGATTGTTTACAAGTTCTCGATTACGATTCGGTTCCTTTTCACAAGCAAAATCATCTTTGATGTTCCTTGAGAATAATGTAGGCCCGACAGAAACTCGACAATCTGACACAGTGTCAGCTGAAAACTCCGCTGTTTTCATGATAATTACTCCCATCATATACATTGATAGTCTAGCGTATTGCAAAATTTATCTTATTGACAATAAAGATACATTTTATGTCATGTCTGTTTTGAGAACAAGGTGAAAACGATTCGATGAATTTTCTAGACATTGGAATATCTTTTGAAATACCCGCTAATATCAAAATTAAACGAAAATATCTTCATGAAATTCCAAAGTCATTTGTATGTTTATTAGTGCTGAACGCAATTAAAAATTGAAGATATAGGAGTATTTCTTTACGATAGAAAAAACAAACAAAACCTAGTAAATCAAACATTTGTTGTACATTTATCAGGGAGAATACTTCGATCCTTCTTAATATGAGTTGCATCAAGCATCGTTGTCAATCTATTCAGCTACTCTATCTACATGTTTGAATCAAGAAGATAGTAACTCTATTATACACCATCGAATTCAATCAATTCGTAGAGTATTTCTGTTTTTCGCTTTCTTTTCATTTTTATTTTAATCATGTAGTTAACATGATTATTTTTAAAGATGACATCTAAATTTGATAATATTCAATAATAAAAAATTTAATCAAGTTCAGTCGTGTGAACGTTAAGTGTCATCAAGTGGATTTTAGATATGACAGTTTACGTCCAATTAAGAAACTCGTTTCGATTATATTCGATTGTTCACATTTTTTAATTTTTGTTCAAACTTCATTTTAACAACATTGAAATATGATTTTTACTTTCTTTTAATTAGAACATGCATACGTAGGTAAAAAACAAGATTGAAGTATTCAACTACCGCTCGTATTATTCTCTTCTTGATGACATATTTGTCATGCTATTTATAGTATTTTGAAAATCTACGAAAGCTTCTCTAAGTAATATGTTGTTCTATTAATTGATATACGTTTAAATGTTACTAATGGATCTGTTCAAAGAGTTTCATATTTAATTGTGAAAAAATTTTAACATCGAAGAATTTTCTGCGTATGATATCTTGCCATTTCAGCTAGATTTTTCCCGTATATACCCTCTTTTCAAAGACTCAACAAAAAACACTACGCAGTAAATTTCAAGTGACCCTTAGGATTGTATAATAATCTTGGTTTGTATCGGTCAAAAAATATTTTCACAGTGACGCAGAAAAATCCACTGTAAGTTTGCATACAGAACTACATATAAAAAAGGCTAGAAGATATTTATAAATCAGACCTAGGATGTTCTTTTCTCTTCCATGATGTATTCTACCGGGAAGACTTAAAAAAAAACAAGAAGGACTGGTTAGTAAGTTTTAAAAGCTTACGTGGAGACACGATACATTCCTCATCCTACGAATAATTTTGGTACGATGACAAAATTTATTACTGCATCGACCGTCCCCCTCCCGTTCTTTCTTGAAAGAACTTTAATTCAAATGAGTACATTTGAGTGAGAAGAAAAACACAATCATCAGTATATGTTTGCGAATGTTCAACATATACTCCGCATGTAAGCATTTCAGATTCAGAGTATTACATAATAAACAAGCAAATTTTAAAAAATATTATCGAATAAAACAAACTGCATTCAATCTTACATATGCATTTGACCTCATCATTTAATTATTAGATCGACAAGACTGACTTTATTCGTAGTATGTAAAACAAGGCTCATTACTCACGTTTTAGTTCGTATCAATAGAATTAGAAAAGCATGAATAGAGCTTTGCTCATCATTTTTACCCACCAAAAATATGGATATGATGCATTTATTGAAGCTGAATTCTTCACTTTTAATTCATTTGAAATTTTAAAGAAGAAGAATTCAGTAAAAATAGGAAACCAAAAACTAAAATTACTTTCGCAAGAACCTGCGTTGTCAAGTTTGAAGGCATGTTAATAAACTCTTTTTGATTAAGATTTGAGTGCATATGGGAAAAGTTCCAAAAAAAAACCATAGAATTTCAATTCGAGATTTCTCCAATGTACAAATCAATAGCATATAGAATAAATTTAATGTCTCAGCTTAAAAAGAATGTTCGTTTGCTGGCAATCTTTAATCTAAAACAAATAAAATTGGTTTGGTGAGTTTGTTTTGCGATATTCTCGTTAAATGACACCCATTCTCACCGACCATTTTCCAAAAAGTTTTATGATGATAAAACGCACTATCCATTAACAATTCATTGAACTCTTTCTAATTAAATTTTAAAAAGTTCATAGATCGAACTATGATAGAGTTTTTCTATAGTCTTTTCAAGATGTCCTTATGCGTCCTAAAAATGAATTTCAACATCGAGTATGAGTTCAAGTGATTCTCTGTGAAATGAAATTCTCAAGCGATGGCGATTGGTGGTCGTTTTGTGTAGTATAGAAATAATGATTTTTATTATTATAATATCGAAGTATTTTTGGTGTATGGTAAAAAAGTTGAATTTCGATTGAAAATTAATTTTTATGACATGTCCCGACAAGATCTACATCAATTTTACAAGAATACAGATTAGAAAGATGCCAATATTTCTTCATCTAATTTTTAATAGAATCAGAAAAGGACTCTGTGATTATCATCAGAAGAAGACGAGACGATTGAAGTTGAATCGAGTCCAATTTTATCAACATTTCTTTGGCAATCGATCATTCGAAATACTGAATGATATTCATTTTGAAACGCCTACTGAGAAGAGTTTTTTTAATACAAGTTGTTGATAGTGAGTCTGTGTAAGTCGGTAATCTATCTCGTTGTTTGATGCAAATTCTTTAAAAAATGTCCAGCTGGGTTTTTTTTCTTTGAAATGATCGTTTTTATCATCTTCTCACGTTATAACAAATCGTAGCTATCAATATTCAATAGGCGTAAAAAGAAAAGCTCTTGACATTTTCTGTATCTAACTAAAGCGAAGTATCATCAGTGTCTTTTACTTGTCTCACTGTACATGACGAAAGTGAGATCTAGGCTTTCTTTATGCGACAGTTTTTCTCAGAAGAGTAGATTCTGCTGAGTGCTTTTTTCTTCCTTGCACTCAATAAAAAAGAAATCTCATAGTATAATTTAACATGATTTATTTTATTATCTTCATTAGTATTGGTGATCGATTTCACAAAACAAAAACTTCAGGATCTCGAATAATAATTCGTTGTCTTCACATTAAATCATTTGTTTGATTTTTTCGACTATTTCATTATATTCATTTTCGTCAAGTTGATTTTTAATAGTTTCAGAACATTTTCTCATAATTAGTTTCCATAAAAGCTCATCATCAATAAAATACTTTGTAAACATAAGCATAATAATGATAGATAACGCAATATTCTGATCTCTGAGTTTATGATCATGTAGAATTTTTTTAAAGTCAATGATTTTTGGTACTGATGTGAGTAGACTTGGCTGCAGAATTAAGCTTATTTGCTCAAGATTGTTTATCGACCAGAGTCCATTAAAATTTTCAAGTTCGATTATTTGACGAATGGGATCCATTTGATTAAAACTACCTTCCTTCATATCTTGTGTAGATGTTGATGAGCGATTGCCTCGAATGGGAGATCGAGATCGTATCCGGAACGAACGACGAGTTCGTGAAGCACAGTTAGACTTCCTTGCAGTTTGCCTCTTCCTTTTTGGGGAGATTTTTCGAAACCTCAATACTTTTTCATTTTTTTCTTCATCAATGCTAGCCCTATCACTTTTTTCGTCCATCTCCTCTACATCGGATGCATCACAAAGACATAAATCCATTGAGAAATTTAACGGATGAGTAAGAGTAACATCTGTTTTATGCTTAGTCGATCGAATTTCTATAGGCACTTCATTAAGAATCATGTCACCAGATGATGATAATAATGCTGTTATGTCTTGTTCAGAATGCCTTTCAATGCCAAAAAAGGCTGTAAAAGGTGAAAGAATCTGATTTTTAATTGATATATTAATAAGTTCTTGTTTTTTGTCATCTTTTTCTTGTTCAATAAAACGAACTTGTTGAGATGATTTGACATTATAATCATCGATTTGAAGATCATTGATGATTGATCTAGCTGCTAGACGTGTAGCGAGAAGCGATTGTAAAGGTTCTGTTTCAGTAAAAGTAATACGTTCGAGTAGATTGTCCTTTAAAACGAATAAATATGAGAATTGACACTGATTCAAATAAGAAGTAAAAAATAACTTGCTTCGTCCGTCAGAAATTCAATGGATCCCGAAAGTTTTCTCTCTATGTCGTTTGGCAACATGATATAAATGTTGAGTCGTTGTTGTTTAACATAGATCGGTGGTAAGGCTTTGGGTGATATTCGATAATTATCATATTCATGACTATTGAAATGGCACCGAACTTTAACATTAGTTAAACAAAACTCAAGTGCTCTATCTAGTTGTCGTGCAATAGCAATGTCAACATGAGTATTTGGTGGAATAAAAAGATACGAGCCATTCGTCACTCTAGCTAAGCCTTTAATCAAAGAACGGCTATGAGCAGAACCGAGACCAAATGAATAGATTCGTGTTGTGTTTGACATTGAATGACACAGTTGAAGTACTTCATCAACATTACGTATTTCACCATCTGTTAGTATGAATAATTGTCTTGAATAGTTGGTTTTCGGAGGTTTTTTTTTATATAAATGAGACAAAACAGAATAAAGTTCTGTACCACCTAAGTCAGTCTAAAACGATGAAATAGAATAAGAAAAGGAAAAGATATTCCAAGAATCTATGCTCTTACTTTGATTTTGTCAATATATGCATTAGCTGCCATAGAATTTTGTTCATTGTATTCAACAGTGATATCTTTAATGTTACATTGTTCATAATGTCGAACCAAATCGAATAATATTAAACTGTGATCCCATTGGCAAGCTTTTAAGAAAAAAAGACATTGCCTGCCGTGCATAAACAATTTTATTGTCATCAGACATCGATCCACTGCAATCGACTATAAAAATATATTCACAATTAAGTTTTCTTATCTTATTGTTGTTATCACACAATGCTAACGTTGGTAGACATGATATCATTAACGCTTGTTTTTCAACGAGAGTATATGTAAGATTTCGCTCATGTTGAAGATCAATATTAAGAATGATATCACGGTCAAGATGAGTATTTTCTTGAGCGAGAGAAATATTCAACGTTGAGTTTTGATCATCTGATGATGGTTTCGTAATTTGAATTGGATGAGATGGTGAACCAACGGATGCGATTGGTAACGAAGATACAGAACAGAAGAAAGTAATTGTATATGGTACTGACTGAACATAATTTGAATTCGTTGATCCTGGAGATTCAATATGGCCACCCCCATCTGACACAGAACTATATCGAGGTGCGATTGTTGTTGGTAAAACGAATTGTATACGTTGACTATCATTAATTAATTCAAGTTCTTGTACGTAACGAATTTCAATTTCACATTTTGTTTGTGGTTTAAGAGACCCTAGGAATGAAAAATGTTTTTTTTTCAACTAAACAAGATTTTCAGCAATGAATTCTTATCAATACTCATAGTAAAAATATCATTTGATTTTTCATCTTGTTCCATTAAAAATGCCCCGTGTCCCTGCCGTAAAGCTTGACAGTATGCACGTTGTGCCGCTTTTTTCTCTTGAATTTGGCTTTGAATTATTCGACCATCATCCAGTTTGGCTTCAAAACTGTAGATTGCTGCTTGTTCTTCGCTGGGAAAGCAGTAAACTGCTTCTATTGATTTTTCTTCTTCATTGTTGATGAAAACTTGATTGATGATAACTTCTGCAGCCAATGAATGAATACTTACTTGGACAGATACATTCTTCAATGGAATAAATCGATCTTTCGAATTTCTTGAAGTTGACGATACTAATGTCAACATGTCGCTCTCGAATATGAATGAAGAAATTTAAATATGCAATGGTCTTATCTAGGGGTGAAATATGAGAGAGATGTAAATTGTGACATGGGAAGAAACACAAAAATGAATCATCGGAAAGTAAAGAAACACGAATATTATGAATAGAATGCAGAAACGAAACGAACACAAAAAGAAATGGCAATGCCCCCGGTGAGGCTCGAACTCACGACATCCGCATTGCTCCGATACTGTGTATAAGTACGGCGCTCTAAACCGACTGAGCTACGGGGGCTGTGAGAAAGTGGTCAAGAACTTCAAGACATCAAGAACTTCAAGAGATAACAAGTCTTAGTACTTTCATAATTATACAGTAGAATTTATGAAGAGGAAAATTTTGCATGTGCACAAATAGATCTTTGCTTCTAATTATTTCTATTACTGATTCGTATCAAAAAATAATTCGATTTCTAACTGTCTGTTTTTATGTAGTCTAGAGTTTCATCACATCGATATCCCAATAACTCTATGAATTTTATTCTACAGTATCTTATCATATTAGAAGAAACAAATCTCAAATCTATGATGTTTTTTTTCTTTCATTATGTTTATTGCTAAAAGTACTCAGCCTATATCTTTTCAAAGGCGATCTTATCCATAGATTGCAATTCGAAAGGATTTATTCATTTTTCAACTCTGCATTCACCCTCATCTCACCTTTCCTGGATCTCTAATGTATCTATCTAGTAAACATGTGGTCATAGAAATCTTCCATTTGCGAAAGAATTTCATACTGATGCAAGAAATGATCGCATTTTAGCCCCGATTTCTCCGAACAACCACGTTTAATTCAAGTGGAGTTTTTCATTAGGCACTAGAGATTTTCGAATGAAAACAGAACTCAATTGATCTGAAAATCTGTATTGATTACTTAGAAAAATAGTTAAGATCAATCAGAGATAGAGAGACAGAATGTTTCTCTCCTTATGTTTCATAATGATATCAACCTGAATAAAAACTATAAATTAAAATACAAGTGTTCCTATTCAGATCTTGAGTTTTTACTTCAATTTTTAGCGCTTACAGACAATTTTACTATTTCAAATTATTTTCAGTAATCAGATACTAATACAGTAAAGCCTTCCGATAATGAACACTATCGGGACCCTTGAAAAAGTGTTCATTCTATGTAGATTTTGCATTAACTGAACACTCTCATGTATATAGCACATGGTTAGTTTGACTGGTTGGTGACTACCAGAGGTATCCACATGGCAGGGTAAGCCTGCCCTGTTCTGGTTCGTGAGAGGGTAGAAAACTTAATTTTTACCCTGTTCTAAAGCATGGCAGCTTGTAAAAATTCATCCATTGGACACCTCTGGTGACTACTCATCTTTCTCGTGCTAGAATTGACTCTAGTTAGCTGAAAGAAAAAAATTATTCTTTTCATTCATTACACTTCTGTTGAATTTTTATCACACAAAGTAAAAAGAAATGTTTCTGTCCCGTATTACACATCTATTCAATTGTTATGGAAAAAACTGTCGATCATTGTCTGTTCGACTCTCTTCGAGTCAATGAAGAGTTGAGCGAGCTGCGAATGCAATCGAGAGGTAAGAGAGTTTAGTTGTGGCTGTTGAGTGGCGGCTAAAAGGTGAAATCGTCTGACAATTTCCATGGTCTCGATGAATTTGGGCGGTGCTTCGTCGCCATCTCACAATCATAAATAGTTAAGGGCATCATTCTTTCACATACGACCGATCAACTTGAGCTGGACTATAATTCATTTTTATTGTTTCTTTTCTTCTATACACGCGGCGAGTTTTCTTGTTTTTTCCTCGTATTGATACACACGCGTATACTTTGTTTCACGTGCGTTCATTGTATAGAGATTTAATTTGCTAAACGAATCGGAAAATACTGTTCATGTTCAGAGTTTGGAGGTGATCATTAACAGAGGTTTTACTGTATAGACTTTATTGTTTTGGCAGAAGGCAAAACTCTCTAGATAATTTGTTCGATCTACTTTTATAAATAAGTAGAATACAATCCGTGATGTAATGCATTGTTTTTTTCTTTTTCTCACATGCGATGCACTTTCATCTTCATGCTATGTAATCTTATCGTACTATGCGAATTAAACCCTATTAAGATACTTAACTATAAATGGAAAAAAACAAAAGCAAAGATTGACATATAATTTTCTACTGAATTCACATAGCTGCGAATATGAATGTGAGATTTTTTTTCTGTTAATGAAACTTCAACGAAATAATAAACCAGTTCATTGTTGAGAATGAAAACAGAATTCTTCAGTAATTATTTTGACACAAGTTTTATGCTGGTGGAATATTTATCGAGAGTTTCGCAAATCAATCGGTTCGTATCACTCGATTTGTTTAATCTTGATATAAAATATCAATGTTTGTCCAAGTGATGGCAATGCAATGTTTTTGTTTCTTTCATTAACTCTTACGAATGATCGATCAAAGATTAATATTTCAAATAAGATTAAATCAATTAAGATGAATACTTACAGAAGTCATTGCTTTTCTTGCTCTCTGCACATAGACTTGGGAACATTACACAGAAAAATTCTACGAACAAGTGTATACATCATAATGTTTATTTAAAGCCGCAACTTGAAGTTTATGTGATACCAAAAGAAAATCATTGATGTAATTGAGTGTCTGACGACTAAAAATTAAGCCAATATGACTTCTCGTTTTCGATATTGCAAAAGCAACAATGTTTCATACCTTTAAGGGGAATTACGTGATATCAAATTTGTCTTTTCAATAAATGAAAGGATGTTCAGAGCAAGGGAGATATTGTTGATTGGTAGTTTTTAATAAGAAGACAATATTTCGTTATTTATGAGGAAGAGTATAGTGTAACGTGCTCTTTCTGTATTTTACAAAAGAAACATCTGAAATTGAAATAATAAAGACTCAAAGATTAAGTTCGAAGAATTTCACCAAGTTCATTAGAACTTGAAAATTATATTTTTATCTAAATTATAAGAGTAGTAGATCAAAATAAAACATTTCTGTATCATCCCAACTCTTTAAAAGAACGTCAAGATAGAAAATAAAACAAAATCATAAAAAGCCTCGATTTTCACGCGTGTCGTTCACATTCTATTTCCAGCAATGTGCATATTTTCACGAGAGAATCATATTACTGTGATCGAGTTCTTACTCCTTACATCATAACTATGTTATATGGGTATAGAAATTCAGTCATTATAAAGATCTAACATTCACTATGTAGTTTTCGTAAACATGTGCGATCAATATTATTCTACTATGATCAAAAGCTCGTCTATTTTCGATACACTCTATAAAACATAATAAGTGTAAATACGACTGTGTTCTTCTATGTCTAGATTAATAAAAAAAAGTAACTATTATTTGAGATCTAACTAGCATGCATGATGAGTATTGCTATCAATGAAAGTTCGTTTATAAAAAAGTGTTCAAAAATTTATTGATCAACTTTTTTCATTTTATTTGTTGAGTAGAACGAGAAAATGATGATAGAGCATCTTCGTTCGTCATGCTCGTATGAGATCGCCCACTAGAACAAATGAAAACAACATTTGTTTTTATAAACGGTCAAATAGCATCTATCTGAAGGAAGAATTTGAAATACACTGTGTAGATTTACTCTCAAGTTTATAAAAAAAACAATTTATTCATTCAATCAATTGAGTTTAACACTTATTAAATAACAACGCCGATGTTACTCCTTAAACGCTTATTATCTATGTATAGCATTTCAATTAGGTAATGAATGACATTTAGTTGTATGTATTAGAATCTTCCACCTGCCTGTTGACATGATCAAAAACACAGATAAGTTAATTAATTCAACTCTAAACGATATGTAGGAACGTGAAAAATCAAACGGTGGATTAATATTCGAATATTACATGAATTGATCTATGTTGTTAACATCAGAGTAACAGAATTTCATCGAAAAATTGTAAGAATTTTATAGACTGATTTGTGTCCAACCATTGTAATGAGATAATATGCCGGCTGATCACAATGGTTCATAATGTGTCTGTTTACTTTTTTTTCGACTACTATTAATGTACAAGCATAGATGAAAACTCTATCGTGCTTGAGACAATGTCACAGAAGTGAAAAGCAATATTATTCTCCTATAAGATGTTGACTCTCGATGATAATCCCTCTGCAAATAATGATTAGAAACTTTATGATTGTATGAAAGAGTCCTTGAAAAGAAAATTTTCATTATAAATAATGTGAGCGTGTAATGATTATCGTGACGGGAAAAGACATTCATTTAAGTACCTACAGCTATGAAGTTCAGCGCTAACAATATGTTACATGTTTTTTTCAAAGACTTTGAGATGATTTCTACTTCTATTGGAAACAACATGAATGGTTTCCTCTTTCAGAAAAAAAGAACACAAATTTTGAAAGCCGAACAGCAATTGTCAATGTCTCTGTCGGATGCTGATTACCTTCCACAACGAATGTCTTAATACTGATTGATATAAACAAAGCTAATAAGTAATTATAGATTTCAACATTGATAAGAAGAACTGAATCATTTAAATAAACTTCTAATCTATTGAGATCTTCTCTTCTTTTTTTTAGAACGTAGATATTTGATAGTTCAAAATAAAACAAGAACTAACAAAGAATTTTGTCAGTTAAAAGTAAAGATCAAAGTATAAAGTGTTCACAATTCGGCGTGAAAAATAATTTTTATAAAATATTGTCAGTTTCGATGTTTAACAGATTGATTCGTCATATGTCACAGAAAATCAGCAAGAGCCGAGAGGAATAAAAATATTTTCTGATCACTATGGTATTTCTTATATTGATAGACGACGACAAAGTAATTGTTGCATTTCGACTTGTTCTATTCAGTTAATGTAATTCATTAATATGCCTGTTTGATTCCGAAACACATCATTTGTTTAGCACTGCATGCTATTAGATTCGTTTTTTCTTCTGTCTGTGCTGAACGATAACTGTGGAATTTTGAATTGTTTTCTTTATTGGCTCCGTTAACTTTCAAATACACATTCATATCGAAAATTCATCTTCGAAGTTAGAAGAAACCAATCTAATCTTGCACTTATTAATGAAAAATATATTCATACGGTTTAAGATTTGTACAAGTGATTTATTATAGTGAAGGTAATTGAGAAGTTTATCAATTAAAATTTGCATATCTAAAATATATTTATATCAGTATGAATACTTAAATTTATGATATTGTCCTCGAAAGCGTGCGACGCGAGGGATCGGTCGATTGTGCAAAACGAATAGAAGCTATTGGATTATTGTTCTTCTTTATCTACCAAGTTTGTTGCTTTTCTTCGAAATACGATTCTTATTCGAAATATAAACATGGTAATTAATTATTTATCTATGAAACTCATTTATTAATTGAGTGAATAATTTTGAATATCGTACTAGATTTCAGTTTTATATTAATTAAACTCTTATGCATGAATGATTTAAACTGATTAGAAAATTTAATTTATGAATTGCTGTCGAACAATTAGGGAATTTATCTAAAGGAAAGAAATTTCTAGATTTAGTATAATGTCGAAACACGGATTTGTTTTAAAAGATAATTCAAATTATACTTTATCGTATGGACTAGTTTTCGAGAACAAACGACTTTTAGAGTAGTCAAGAATCAGGAATTATTTTAACAGTCATTTTTGAAACTTAGTTTTTCAGTTACAAACTGTAAAAATCTGACATATTTCCATAGAAATCAATAAAATACTATTTAAAGATAGGATACTCTCGTCTATGGTTGTCGCATATCTCATAAACAAAAATCTTCTCTAAAAGGATGAATATTTTATTTGATGAGAAAAAATAATGAAGCTCTCCTTACATATACTCTCGGACGAGTAGTAATTCAAGCATCGGATTCTCATCCAATAGACAGCACATGTTAAATTTCAGCATTTGATCAATAGAAATTTTAAGTTCACATTTTCACAAATGAGAATTCTATTTGTACTTCATCATTAATTGTGTCATACATGAAATCTGATTGTGAGCAAGAAGTTTTAAGTAGAAGGCTCATAAATGAATTGAGTGTTGAATCAACCGGTAGATTTCAGTGTCGCTATTCATTATTTTTGACGGACAGATTTCATTACGAGACACTATTGTTCACCATCCAGAGTATTGAATCATCAGGAAATGCAAAAAGAAAGCTGCTTATATTATTACAATTATGCCATTAGCGATAGACTGCGTGTGATAGTAAGTGAAAACTTTGCTAATATGTTTGTCACGTTCTGTGAGCAGAACGGCTCGAGTTCAGATAGGGAAAAAACTAGCACGTTTTTGAATATATATCTAATAAAAAAAATTTCTTTTGTTTATTGAAATAATAATATTTTTTGACCGTTCGATTCAGGTTAAAAAGAATTTTCATACTGAATGCTTTTTCTATCACTGGCATGCTCTAATTAGTGTGCGTAACGGTTGTTGTACGAAAAATTTGTGAAATATTCTAAAACATAGACTTCAAAATGGTTTCTTGAAAATACAAACGCGTTGATCGTCTCAATCAAACGAAAACTATATGATAGACGATTTCGAAAACCTAGACAAGAGGTTAAACGAGTATCTTTCGTTTTCATTGACTCAACATCGTTTTTTATTTTTCGAATAATAAAAAAGAAAACAACAAAAGGCTGTCGAGACGAAACAAAGCAATAAAATATTTTTTTTCTTATAGCATTATACAAACCGACGAACGTTTTCTTGCAGCAGATCGTTCGACATGATGATGATGATGATGATGATGAGCAACTGATGGTGAATTAAGATTATGAGTATCCGATTTTGACACACGACGAGTTTCGTTACTAAATGATAGATTTTTCGTATGATGATCATTGAATTCAAATCGTAATCGATCAACATCATGTCTCAATTCAATAATTTGACCACGAATTGTATCGATTGCACCTTTATTCGAATGTATGGTTGCGATAAGTACAGGATCAATTGAAGGACTTGTTGTTTGTTGTTCACGATTAACAGTTGTCGTAGAAGAAATTTCGTTATTATTTGTTTTTTTTACTTTCAGTTTATCTATCGGCGTTGAATCGAGATTTTTTTCTTTTAAAGTAGTTTTTGAATTTTCGAATATTTTATATAGAGTTTCCTAAAAGATAAATCACCTGTACATTGAATAATTGATTTTATTTTCTCAGGTTCTTTTTTTCTTTTTCAATCTTATTATAATGGGGAAAATCAACATAGCACAACAAACAAAACAAACATGGGTTTTTGGATTAGAATCCGGTTAGAAAACGTGATTAAAATAAAATTTTCATAATTAATTTATCCATACTTGACTTATGTACTCAATTTTAATTGCTACCGATGCCGGTACTTATCTAGAAAAATGTTCATGTTTAATAAAAGGAGACAAAAAGAAATGTTGTGTTTTGTTAAAACAATATAAGACCATAGACAAATAGACAACACAACAGTAGTGGGGTTATGGATTATGACTAAAGGTTTTTGTACCTGAGAGATACCTTCTGACCATAATGATTCTAGAATTAAAAAAAAATAAAGAATTCTTTATGTTTGGATATTGTTTGATAGAAAACAGGAAATCTTTTTATCTTTTTTTTTTCATATTGAGAATTTTCCAGCTCTTACTCATCACGAGCAATATGAATTCATTCGGATCGAGGTACTATGCTTGAGACACAAATTATTCTCAAGTAATTAGATAAATAGAGAAGATGTTAACATTTAAATTGAATTTCTTTCATAACACCGCAAGAAATAGTTATGTCTTATTCAACACGATATTCGTCTCCTGTAAGAGCCTAGTAATACTTAAGCTAGTGTGAAACTTTCACAGCTATTGATGAATACGGTCAAAATGAAAAAAAAACAATATCTACGGTCATTTTTATTCTATAAGAACAGAATTTATTAACATCACTTTGAAATATTATATTTATTACTTGTCTTGGAATATAGTGAAGATGGTTACAACAAAACCACGCATGCAGATGTTCATCCGTCAATGGATGTATTCAATAGGCGACTATTTTTCATTTTTTTTTCTAATAAAGACGTCTGTAGTGTTTCAATTTGCTTGCATGTTTGCTTCTCCCTATGCTTACCACTTACGCGGTTTACACAGAACTTTCGAAAAGAGTAAACGATTTGATATTGTGCCAGATTCTTATTGAGCCCCCTTAAAATCTTTTATAGAGATATTGTCAAGCCATGCTTATCAAGAATAAAAGCAAAATCCACTCATGGAACACTTTAATCATGAATTAGAACTTGGTGTGAAGTGCGGGGCAATAATAATTATTCCTTCATGAATGTCAGTTGACGCATACATTACATTAATTGTTAGAATTGATCGAAGTATTAGAGAGTTGACCGATGTATTCTAGTTATTTGTCGTAGAAACTGCTCTGCATTAGAAAGGGGACATATATATATATCTTCTTTAGAATTTTAAAAGAGAACTTAAATGTACGAGTTACGGTTAACGTGGTGCATCTTACAGGTTTTTCATGGGCGTACGTATTCAAGATATATCTGTAATGCTCTGTCGATAAATTATATGAATTTTTTACACAGCAGAATTTTACGCGTTACTTCCGAAATTTACCTGAAATGATCATAAAACTAGACGACTTCAGCAGAAAGGATTAAATGTCCTCGAAAACATAATTAAGCAATATCCAAACGAATAATGATATTAATAAGACATTGCAACGTCTATGTACAAATTGTTTTCCATATGAGAAAACATAAAACATCCTAAATAATATTCATTATTTCAATAGACATGATTATGGACGGCATTAAGCATAAAATAACGTTACTCTCTTTAAAAAGCTATGAAATGCATCTGCTTTGGATTTCTCGAACTGATGGATTTTTATAATGGTTAATAATAATTAGACGCCTATTAAAAACATATCTTTTCATAATGAGAAAAACGTAACGGAAAAACATTCATCCAGGTTGGGTGTCGATATAATGACAAGGCATTTATCCGTTAGCAACTAAAATGAATGAAATACCGTGTGCGACATGTCATCTGCAAGAACTAAGAAAAGAAATGCGAACGAGCTTCAAGAGCGGTATACTTATGATCTATTCAAGGAAGATTTGCAGAACTTTCAGGGGTCACAGTGGTCTATGTTTGAAAATCAGAAAAATAGACATGACACATTTTGGAAAAAATCAAGAAATTTTAAGTCTTACCATAGCACTACTATTGAGGATGAAAGCTGCACAAATGTATGCCATTCAATGATAGCTCATTGAAATGACTAGCTTATATTTCTTCGAATACATATTTCTAGTTTTGTTTTTCGTTTTCGGTCGCTATCTCTAAGTATGCATTGTGAATGCGTTTTCTTTTTCTCAGGCATATGGCATTGAAGACGGAGTACCCATATTTCGATTGGATTGTCATTTGTTTCTAGCCAAAATTGGGTTTTTATTACGAAAATAGTCGTCAAAAGAAATAAGAAAAAATCGTATTCTATCACTTTTAATAATTCCATATCTATCTATTCAACGAGTCACACCTTCTTCCTGCACTCCTACTTTTCCTTTTCTTGTTATCTCTGCTCTTCGCATATATAAAACAACCATTCTATAGATAATCAAATAAAAGCGTTCACAAGAAAACTTTAGTAAAGCGACTGAAATTTTAAAATAAGTGACACAAAATTTAATTCAACGACGCATCGTCCGAAACTGGATGATATAAATATCAGCGAAATTTATATTGATTAAAAGGGAAAAGGTAGACAGAATAAATCAAAATTTGAATACAATCTTTCTTTCTATAGAAAATGCTCAATAAATATGTCTATGAAGTGTTTAAAAAACGTTGAGTTTAACCAAATAAGACGTCAAAATGACGTATATGCTGTCCAATGGCGATAAATCTTAAAATCTCTCTCGATTTCCAATCAAAAGTAGGAATATGCGGACACCTTAAAAAAGTCAGCAAAGTAGTATCACTGCGAGGCCTGAACTTTTCAATTTTACAACTAATGACTATATCATTTGCAATTGCCACAATACTCAAAATTGGCTTGCATAAGACATTCACTGTCAAACAAATTTGATATAATAGATGTTGCACGAAATTCAGTGCACACAATAGCTAATGATAAAAAATGCATAACAGTCGGTATGAGTAGGAACTGTTATGGTTGATGATTATTCTCAAACATAAAAGTAGGATAATATCTGTGAAACACTTTCAATATATTTCTCTTACTTGTCAACAGAGGTCATTTACGCACATCATCAGAATAAAAAAAAAGAAAGAAAGAAATTTAGATAAATATTCTGCTATTAACTAACAAGCGAACTTGTTGATAGTACTATTATTGATAGCTGAATACCTAATTTCCAATTAAAAGACAATATACATATATATAGAGAGAGATTTACATGTATTAATCAATTTTACTATTGATAAAAGCAACACTTGTGTCTAAAAGTGCACGTAACTAATATATGTATATATAGAATGTTATTAAGAATCAACGTGAGATCTATTACCAATATCATTGTAGATTTTCAAGTCAAATGTATACTTGTTTAAGAAAGTTTTTCAATATTTGAATGTTTTATGCAGAGAACAATAAATGTATGTTCGATAACATTTTGTCGTATCATCATCGATGTTTTTTACTCCTTACATACGGCACAAATATCTAGTAGCTCAATTTCTACACAATTAAAATGTGAAATAAAATTCAAAAATGTAAGTTTAATAAGCGACAATTTTCTTGTATAGAGTTAAACATCAGTCATCTTAAATTAATCTCTGTGCTTAGACTAATCATATAATTCTGCTCGATCACACGACTAGGTCGATGTTTGATCATCGAAAATTAGCACTCATGTGTCATATCTACGAACAGAATGGACTAATACTTGTATATATCAGCACGTTTGTTTTTAAATCAAATTTCACAATAACTTACTCAATTTTTCGTGTTCCTCTTGTAATCTTTCCCAATTTTCTCGATTTCGTTTACATCCGTCATAGAGTGGACTTAAACCAAATTCAACATCTGCTAACATCTAATAAAAATGTTAAATAGCAAAATCAATTTGTTCGACTTTTTCCTTTCGAGAAATTCATTGTTACCTTATATACTGGCAGACAAATCGAATCGATGAAACCAACTAAAAAAGTTTTCTTTTTAATAATAATAAATTTTCTAATGACAAAACGAACAAACCTTGCATTTTAGGTAGTTCATCCTTTTTATCTCGATCCATCATAGGCTTGAATAGAAGAACTTATTCAATGAAAATAAGAGAATATAAATAGAAAAAACGTACGATAGGTTCAACATGTAATTGATTTCTTTCGATATCTCCCTGTTGAAAAAATTCACTTGCAACAAGTTTAGCAATGACTTGCTGCATTTCCCATGGTTTACAAATAGCTGCTACATCACACGAAGTCATCATCATTCCTCTAGATAGATAGAAAAGTAGTTTTCAACGAATTTCTTCCTTATTCATATATTCATACCGAAGTAAATCCTTTTTAGTCGGATCAATCCAAAGTTCAGTACGACTTTCAACTAATTTTTGAAAATCACCTCGTTTTCTAAAGAAATAAATCGATTAAATTATGAATTGAAATACTTTTCATTTTCTTCTACCGAAAGTAAAGAGCCAGATCTGTTGCTAGAATCGCCGATTCAATATAATGAATAACAAGTTTATAATCATCAGCTGATAATGTTTGTAAAATATTATTTCCTTCTTTTTGTAATATCATAATACATTGATCGAAATGATGATGTTCAAGTGTTGATGTTGAATATAATTTTGCTAGTGGTGCCTCGGCTTTAGCTTGAAATGCATTATTTGTTCCACGATGATCAAGATCATGACTTAAACATGCAATTAAAAGTCCGATCCGTTCTAAATCACTCATGCGAGCATTCATACCACCGGTCTAAATAATAATAATTAAAAAAATCTTGAATGCACTTTCGTTGAGAGATTCTCGTTTCAGTTTTATTTTCGATCAACAAGACCAGTTAATTATTACTAATGATTCGATGAATAAATACTTCCATCATCGCAACTGTATTCTTTTTTTTTTCAATTACGGACTTCGTAATGAATACAAGAAGGAAATCTCCACATCCGATAGTAAAACGTTTTCTTAAAAAAAAGAAACTAAACATTAACGATAAGAAATACCCTAACGATTATAAACGGTGATACTTCCATTCACAAATAAAACATCTCAAATAATCATCAAAGAAAAAGAAGATATTTGCTTCTTACGGTTAACATTGAAAACATTGTTTGAGCAACATTAAATGCATGCCTCCAATTATGATATATGACTGGACGATAGTTTTTCTTTACACTTAACACCCATCGACACATAACATCATGTGGAATACGATAGATTTTCAATAAATCTAATTCAACGAACATTCGTATACTTGCTAAAATTGTTTCATCATCTGTTAATATCATATCATTGAATTCCCACGCATATAGACGAAGTTGATTAGCTTCTGGTATTGAAAATTGTATCATACGTTGAACATCTTCTTCTGATGCGACAGCATGATATGACAAAACTTCGAATGCAACATTTTGTTTAGCTGTTAAACGTACAACGTTCTCATATTGTCGTGTATTGTGTATACCCAAGCCACAGAATACAGAAAACGCCTGAATAATATATTCGTTCAATAACTATTATCAATGATGACACGTGCAAAAGGCAATTTTATTCGTGCTTTTCTCCTCAAGGAAAAAATAATCCATATAATTATCTAGACTAATTATAGACTAGGAAAGTTTTATTTTTCATAGGATTAAAATCTAAAGAAGAAGATTGTTACAAGAAAAATCTAACAAAAACAGTTTGACTTTAGTTAAACACTCATTTATCGTTACCCAGTTTCAATTTCACATTCCGTACATATCATTCACAGATAAGATGATTCTCTATTGGAAAATTGATCTCTATCTATGTTTATAGTGCATACAATTATCAAAATAATTGATGTTATATAAGACGAAACAACGTATCACTTGTTTTCTTTTTATCATATCACAAATAAATTTCAATCATGCATTCTTATCTAGAATTGAAGAAACTTACTTCAATAATAGCAACATCATCTTCAGTAAAAACTCGTCCATGCATTTTATTCATAACTTGTGACACACCGATCACTTGACCATCACCATCCATAATAGGTACACATAAGAGATTTTTAAGTTCAAATTTATCCTCATTGTCTGTTTTTAACTAAAACAAAACGAAACTGTTCTTTATAAACAATACAATGTCAATTGATTTTCTTGATATACCAAATGTGATAGTGCTAAATTATTGGACATTTCATTTATATTAACACTTTCCATTGTTGTCGCAACATAATAAGCTATTTTTGCATAGCGTGAATTTTCAAGAAAATCATTCCTAATAATCACAATAAAAAAATTAATCATATCAGGAATGTCTCGATTGATATCAAGACAAAATAAATTTAACCTAACGTACGTTGTAACTTTGAATTCTTCACCGTATAACATATCGAATCCTTTGGAAAAATGTAGATCCTAAAATATACAATCATGCAGTTACTTTTCTATTTTTTTTAATAATTAAAATTACATACTTCAGGTTTATTTAATGATAAAATCGATCGATCCACAATGTAAACACAACATCGAGCGCATTGCATGAGACCTTGACATTCAGTTGTAATTTTATTTACTAAACGTTCAAGATCATCTTGTTCACGAAATAAATTACGAGCCAAATTGAGAAGAAGCTAAATTTAACAAAGTAGAAAAAAAAACGTAATATCAGTAGTCGACTAAATATGAATATTAGTTTTGGCATGATTTCGTTTTTAAAGAGAAAATAAATTCTGACCTTTAGTCTAGTTAAAAGTGAGAAATCATTATTATTAGATTTGGTTTCATCCTCCGATGACATATTCTTTGATTGTGTGAACTCATCATCATAAGTTTTGTTGCTGTTGAATTGTATGAAAGAAGATGATGATTGAGCGATTGTTCGGTCTGGTATATCTGGTCGGCCAAATGACATTAGAAGATAGTCTTCTCTTTTGTCTTCGAGATTCTATTTTTTTACTTAACCGAAATTCGTCATTGTTCCATGAAAATTGAATATATCAGATTCTAAGTTGATTACTTTCTGCGCATATGATGAACGAAGAGAATCAAAATCAAGGATAAGGAGAAAAGAAGAAGAAGAAGAAGAAAAAAGAAACTAAAAATTTTATGTTGCCTCTACACACTTGCGCAGAACAAGAGTACTCGACTTGCTCGTTTTTTCTCTTCTTCTTCTCTCTATTCTCAGCTCCTCTATGTTGTTGTCAAAACGACGTTAGAATTGTAGAAGTGTGAAGAAAAAAACGAATATCAACGTCAAATTTACTTGATTCTTTTTAAATTCTTGAATTGATAATTCAAATAATTGAGCATTCGATAAACCGAGTCCACAGAATGTCAAATAATGACGAAAGACCTAAACATGAACCATTCATAGACACAAGAAAAGAAGCAAATAATACATCAACGAAAACATACATCAATATCTTTCTCGGTAAATTCATGTGTACCAGTTTTTTTGTTGATGATTTGTGCCACGCCGATAACAATATTATCACGATTTAAAATAGGCATACAGCATATCGAATGTGTTCGATAACCAGTTATATTATCAATTTCTTTATTGAAGCGTGGATCCTATTAAAACAAGAAGAGAAGAGAGAAAAATTGAAGAAGGAAAGAAAAATTATTCTTAAAATGGCTTCATGTCAATACATCATTCGAGAACGTAACTACGCGTCATCGTTTACAGTTCATTCGCAAACGATGTTCACGTCGATAAACAAAGAATAAGCAAGTCAAACGTTTTCATTTGTCTCATCGTATCTTTGAATCGGACTTTTGAGTATCAATCAGTGAATAATTCTTTATAAATACCGTGCAAAGGATTCAGTCCGTTAGTGTAGTGCTATTGAGACATTGAAGTTCTTCGTTAGAAGATTGAAATTCAAAAATTTATCTTTAGAATCTCTCCGAGGAAATCATAATGTTCATCTAACGAACAGCATACATTTTTCAGTAGTCATCAGTCAACAACTTAAATCTTATCTGATTATTCATCAACGACGAAAATCGATTCGGCGTACGTAGTCTCAAACTAGAATCGAACAATCAATCGATGATTTTCTTTGTGAGAGAAATAATTTATCGAAAGATACAGAGTAAAGAAGTTCTATCTAAACTTTTGTTAATCATGAAAAAAGTCACACCTGATTCATTGTGTATATAATTTTCAAAGACCATTAAATTTTTCGTTGCTCATTTTTCGGTAATGATTTGATCTCGAAACTAAGTCCAAGCATCTAGTCAAAACTCATGAGAACATAATCACACATGTTTTTCATTCAGTGTTTGTTTCATACAAGTCGATGCGTAGCATTTCCATAGATTCGATTATTAGTTAGCATTCAAGAGCTTTGTTTTCACATAGAAAATTCAATGCATTTGAATTATTTCAACATCAAAATACATTAAAAATAATACATTGTATGGGACATTATTAGAAAATTTTTCTATCTTTAATAGATTTACTCGATGAAATTTCATTCAATACAAGTATGCAGCGTCAGAGACTCAACTATTATAGTACAAATGCTGTAAATAGCTTAGTACTGACACTGAATACGAACACATTGAAAAGTACTGCTACTCATTATTGATAACTTGGGTATATGGGACGAGGGGGAATGGCTATCGTGTCGATGTTGTTGAAATAGAAGAGGAAAATAAAAATATATGCTTGTATTCTCCTGCAATTCACGGTAGTGCTACTAGCACTATAGTTCTCCGTAAAATCAACGAAAGTCTCACGACAACTGAGACTTGCGAACAGATTTTATTCAGACAAAGTAAAGTTGATACATGTTTGATTCCGATAGCAATGAAATGTCCGAGAAAAACAGTTCCTGAAATAATGTATTGAAAAAGTAGAAAAGTAAATATTGCTCTACTCGGTATTCAATGATGGTCCTGGGCTTGTCTTTTTGTTCTTTTATGTGATACGTCCAAGAACAGAAGAGTGAATGGAATCAAAGGGGAAAACAAAACAATCGTCATTGTGACGACTTTTATGAACAAACTCTTAAAGGTATCTAGCACTGTTTGCAAACATACTTCAAATTATTTTTACAAAGAACAAA
>OENT01001061.1:36681-57463 GCA_900239685.1 Rotaria macrura | reverse complement strand
AGAAGAGTATCTACAGATATGTATGGAACACACTGTTGATAAAATCGATAGGGTATTGTATTCAATATTTCATTGATTGGTCCTAATGGTTCAATATTTGAACCGAGCATTATTGATGATTCACTTGTAATAGCAAAATGTATTCTTGTCATAATGTTACCAGTGATTGTTGTATAATGTTCAAGATTCAATGGTATTGCATTATAGGATTCTACGTTCAAGAACGATTCATTCAAAACATATTTATCTTGCACTTTGAATACTTGCGTATTGATCTAATCAAGATTTGATGTGTAGTGTGTAGTAAAATAGATACCGATAGTTTGCATTAATAATTGAATATTATCATCTGTGATTGGAGGAAAATAACCGCATATGTCAATAATATACAGTTCAATCGATATCGCTGGATTTCCAGAAGCACCACATGTCGAAATATATTGTGTATCGGCTGGTTGTTGAATAACTGTATTTAGAGGAATACTTGGAAGTATTTTATAATTAAAATTATAACTTATAACTTGAGTTCTAGAGAAAATTTTATTTATGAAATAGAAATCAATCATGTCAGTTTAGAGAAAAATAAATAAATCCTTTACTGATTGATAAATGTTGTTTCATGTGAACTGAGATCAATCTAACGTGTTTCATCGTTTAAGAAGCGACGTGTTGCTGATATTTTACATAACGTTGAATAGATTTCTGATGATGAGCTGGTTGTTAAATGGCGATTTTTTGATTGATCAACCGAGAAATAAAGTGATTGATTCAAAGAATTAATGTTAGAATGTTTGAGTATTGATGGATTAATATCCGTTCGACTATTGTTCTTTGTTAATAACCATTGCCATCGATTCAACATTGAATTATAGATTCTACTTGTGCAAAAATATACATAGAATTTGTAATTTAAATAACGCTAACGAAAATCAAATGGGCGAACCTCGAGTTAATCCAAGTGAGTCTAAAGTTGGTAATAGTTGTTGTTCTAATTCATCTGTAGATTGAAACCAAGCTAATTGCGTTTGTTGTTTCTGACATTCTTCGAATGCTTGTTGTTGATTTATTCGATAACAATAAGGATAAAATCATGTTGGATTTGAAAGAGTATACGGTAATGGACAAACTAAATTAAAGTATCAAAAGCAAAAAACAAAAAAAAACAATGTATTTACCAAGTAAAATATTAAGACTATTCCAAACTTGATCAATACATGGCGAAATATCTTCCCACGACGATCCTAAAGAACGATTTCGGAATTCAAAATAGGAAACTTTGAGTTTTATGTTCTACTTCCTAATCGATTTGTTGGTACTACAATTCGTCCTGCACATGTTCGATTAATCTGTACAGTTGGTGTTTGACAAAGTTGTCCAGTAAAAGTCAATGGACACGAACATTTACATTGACAATTTGATGTATTCATAAGTTGTTTACCATTATTTCGACATACAGTGAACGAACACATTTCGAACGGAGTTTCACATCGGATTCCTTCAGAGAAATTCATAATTTGATATTTCTTAACAAAAAAATAAAGTACTCGTCCGTTACCAGTATATCTACATGGACATTGACATAGATGAACATTGTTTTCAATAGAACAAATACCACCATTGAAACAACTAGTTTTCGTACATTGTGAAATACTACAATCAGATCCTGTAAGAAAATAGACACAGTTTTAAATTGAATGAAAACTTTAGAAAAAAATAATCACTAGTAAAACCATCTGGACAAATACAGATAAATAACCCATTGCCTAAATTTGAACAAGTTCCATCGTTGACACCTGAAATAAATTGTCAATTGTTTCGTAAAAGTTTGCTTAGCATAATTCACTCTAGCTTACATGGATTTGTATCACATATATCATATGCAGAGTTACATGTCTTGCCTAAAGAAATAGTTTATTTATGAGTAAGCAGAATATCGAGAAAAATTGGATTTAATCACGTGTGTAGAATTCATTCTTTTTTCTTGTGTTAAAAAATGTTAGCAACTATTCGAAATCTTTATATCAGAAGAAACATTAAATGGGCATATGTACAGAATCAAATTATTCCGTCGTTTTCAATGAATAAGATGCTTTGAATTACCCGTAAATTCAGGACCGTATATGCAATCTTTTGCAAAGGATACGGTTGACAATGATCCATGATAGTCTCACACAATAGACTAGTGATTCCACTTGAGCATGTACATTGTGGTCCTGATTCCGTGTTTGAACATATTCTACCAGTTAAGCACTAGATTAAAAGAATAAAAAAAATCATGAAACTTAATATTTATGGCTTCCTTTTTATTGGAACGGGGGAAAGGGGAGGAGGTCCTATGTCCAGATTCCGAATCATAACCGGAAGGGCACAAATATTTGAGCAAGTAACGAGATGAGGACACACCCAGTCCACCTAACATTGTGGCAGACACTTTTGATCGACGATTAGAGATTATATGTCAATAATGTCTCGCTCATGTATACGAACTACTTCCTTATTTCATTGGGAGAGGATTAAGCAAATGAATGTGTCAAGAAACAGACAGATTGACTATTCTTACGCAGGTTGTGATTCTAAATAATTTGCAATTAATCCAAAATTTTCGCCATGATATCCTTTTGAAAATGAACACGCTAGATTCATGGCATGTTTACACATCGACCACCGTTTAAACATTGAATTCCTATACATTGATCCTGTAAATATTCACAATTAATACTCGTATGAGTTAAAGGACATAAACATTGATAATTATTTTCAAAGTCTATACAAATTTCACTACTTAAACACTAAAAATAAAAACAATCATTATATCTATTGACATCAATCATAGAACGTATTTTATTCTTACCGGTTGTGATAAATATTCATTAAAATTGATTTCACAGTATCGACCAGAATATCCTGGTTTACACAAACAATTGAATGTTCTTATCTCGTTTGTTGATAATCAACGATCAACACCTTCAACCGAACATGGATTTTTAACACAAACATCAATTAATTCTTCACATTCAAATCCCCCATAACCAGGAGCACAAAAATAACTAAATGTTGTTGCTAAACTTGTACAATTACCATTCACTCCGCATGGTCTTGGCCGACATTGATCAATCGGAGTTTCACAATTTCGACCTGTATATCCACTATTATATTGACATGTATATGATGCTAATGTCGGTGTACAACTTCCACGTATACACGGATAATTTAAACATGGATTTATTATTTTTTCACATTGTTTACCAGTAAAGTAAGGGGAACAAAGACATATGTGCTCTTCATTATCATTCGTAGTTGTATCTCAACATGTTCCATCATTTAAACACGGTAAACTATTACATTGACTTATGACTGTTTGAAATCATTAACTAGTATCACCAGATGAACATAAACATACAAAACTATTTACTTGATCAATACATGTTCCATTTTTGTAGTAAGGTGTTGCTTGACAAGCATCGATGTTTATCTAATTAGAAAGAACATATTTTAATGAGTTCGTTTTGATTCTATATTTAAAATTGTTTTATTCTTACTTCACAGTAAACACCCGTAAAACCAGATAGGCAAGGACAAGTCGGTAAAATTCGAAAATTATTCACAAAAACACCATTGTTCAAACATAGGAATGCTTCACATTGATCTATAGTTGTTAAACAATGCGCTCATGTTAACCATAAGGGATACGCACATTGATATGAACCAGGAACATCAATACACGTTGAATTTGGATGGCATGATACCCAGGTCGATCAAAACGGACCACCGTAAACAGCCGTCAGTATCGTAAAAGGTCGTTTTTACATCGTATACGACCGTTTACGGATCGTTCTGTTTGACCTGGGAAAGGATATAAACAATATTTTATATTGACTTCACACAAATTTCCTGTCCAATCGCTAGGATATCAACATTATTTACACAAGTAGCCAAGTCGAGTAACTCGGGGCTACTCCTGCAAAAACCGACCAGAAAATATCGGGGAGAGATCCGAAAAATTTCCTGCCGGAAAACTGCTTCCATGTTTTGGTATTTTCCTGCAGGATGCATCGATTTACTTGTGTATTTCCTGCACGTTACTGTAGTATCCGGTGGTCTGAACCGTCAACCTAGGTACCCGTTGAATAATAAAAAGAATAAAAGATGTGAACATCTGTGTATGTTTCGTTGAAGATGTAGGGAAGGCAATGGATGAGTATTTTTGTTAGCACATGTGTAGCCTGAGATGCTCCGGATATTGGCAGAAGCGAAACCCTCAGTTTGAATCAATCCAATCCTATACCCTGACTCGCACGTGACGCTTAACTCCTTGGTCACATACTACTTGCTTATAATATAATATCTTTAGGGTGTGTGTGTCAGTTAAGATACGATGAAGCTGAATCTAGACCCCACACACACAAACACACTCGCCATCTATCATTGGCGACTATGGAGAATCGATCTAACGAATATTTCTAATAATATTCCCGTATCATGCACCACCTTGTGTCAAAAGTCTTTAATTTGTATCTAGTACACAACCATGTGTTAGCAACACAAAACGAAATATTTCCTGCTATGATTCACTGCATTTATTTCTCCTTTAGAATGCATGCATGGTTTACGTGGTAACGATATCTTGCATTATTTTTCCACTTGAGGTTAAGATAAGGTACATTCAGTTTTAACATTCTCTGGCAGCAGACTTATCTCATTTCACGATGCTGATAGCGACCGCGATTGCACGAAGTGTATGCAGCTTATCTTAACCTCCACTTACTTGCCCACATTGATTTGATTTTGTAGTACAGCCATCAGTTTGAGAACTCACACAGAACCATTAGCAGAATCATATTTGATTGACTATTTAAGGGTGGATTGCTGAATTGATTGTCAAATAAATAGTGAATAATGAAAAATGAAAAATGACTTATAACACTTGGATTTTATCCAGGTGCGGAGCGGAGCGTACCTATGTACTTCAGCAGTACGAAAGTACCGAGATGGTGTGGGTGTGAATGTAGTGGATGAGTATGGCTCTTAGCAAAGGTGTGGCTTGGGACTAGGGCTGGCACTCTATCTTCATTTCACTTTGAAAAAGTAAAGTAAAGCATTTCACTTTACTTCATTGGATAAAGTAAAGCTGGATCACTTTACTTTACTTGGTAGAGTAAAGTTAGACAAAAATATTTTTTATAGATAGAATAAAAAACCAAACTTTTTCAACTTTACTTTTTCGAGTAAAGTAAAAAAAAGACTTTTCTTCACCAAGTAAAGTAAAGTTCAACACTTTAATTTATCCGGAACGGTAAAATAACGCAACTTTACTTTATTTGGTAAAGTAAAGAAAAAGTGCCATCCCAGGTTGGGAATCTTTGTGTATTGATCGGGACGAAATCTCAGTTGAAATCCCCGTATCATCTACTCACACTCACACCATTGCACCCCACACCACACACCAGATACTCGACACCTGACACCCACACCCAATATCTAGCACCCAACAGCCACACCCTCGAGTTGATGGTGACAGCAACACTGACACACTATTAGTGGAAGTGCAAAAAGCAAATTGGAAGAACCTCGTCAATTCTTTGCTACCCTCAGAGCGTGTATGTCACCACTTCACCAGAGTTAGATAATTTCTTCAAACTCACAATTTTTCTCCGTTAATGAATATTCCGCGAAAAGTAATCTATAAGAGAGAGAATGATATAGAGCTCAGATTGGATATTTTGAATGAAAAAAAAACATTCTTATGATTATCAAATCTCATCGGTATCGTATATAATATGGATGGGCTTCGTAGTGTCGACAGTAACGTATGAAATTTAAGTTTTGAATATGAGTCAGTATATAGTTGTCTTCGCTTAATACTAACTAAAGGCTTTTTCATATAGAATTATTCATTACGATCATAGTTATTTTATTAGTGGTGCTGAATGGTCTGAAGGCTATTGATGATATAAATAATCTGCCATCGATTTCCCACTCCATCATTCTTGACGGCAAGGTGGACCCATATCTGGATTCCTATGTCGAAACCGTTTTGCATATGCCAAGATCAGATGTTCTGCACTTGCCACAGATACAAGATGTTTTCTTCTTCTTAGATGTAAAACGCGGCACTGAAGCTCTTCCACGTAAGTTGCTTAGCAACAATAATTCAACACATGCAACATTCATATGAAAACAGAAACAGAGTTGGGGAAACTGCCCTCCCCTCCCTTTAGCCAAAACCCTCCATATTTCCATTTCTGATCCTCGATGGATTCAATAAGTATCTATGAATAATTGGCTCCATTTTTCTTATGAAGCAATCAAACTCTTTTAAAAGCATGTAGCCACATAATTTCAAGACCTTGATAAGATTTGTAACATGATTCAATCTAGATCCTGAGTATTTTACCACTAATTGTAAATGAAAAATTATTCAGGTAACTTATATATCCTGAAAGAATCGTATAGCTATTGTTTTCAAAACCCTGCCTGAATTCGAAAACTGCTAAAGCAATCACTGTCGAATTAAAATGTGAAACCCAATATACCCATTGTTGGTGATCTCTTAGAAACTGATATTTTTTTATTTATATTGTGGCATACTTCGTTATCATTCTTCACTTTGAACCATTGAACCTCAAGAAGGAAATATTCCATCTATATTTCAATTGCACATCAGTTAAAAGTAACCGTCCTCAAAAATCGATTCACTGGATCATACGCTGAAAAGACAGAAAGATGTTGATAAGCGCATCTTGTTGTAAATATATTTCAGTATAGTTTTGTGCAAATGCAAGAAATGGGTCGAGTACAAAAAATACTGTTTTTTTAGAATGTCAACATTTCTCAATATAAAAGTTGATTTTTACGCTTATAAAAAAACGATCTTTATTATTGTAGTTGTTCTTTCATACTTTTCTTAACACTATTTTTGTTTTCAAATGACAATTGAGTACAGTTTCCATCGATGGAACAGGTACCGGTCCGAAATTCGGGCCGGCCTGTATACCGGTATTTACCAGTCTGTCAGTCTGTAGGTTTGAAACTGGTCTTTTACTTTTTTGAATCCGTTACGTATCAGTTTGAAATGTTTGGTTTTCAAAAAAGTGTCTTTAATTAAAATTTCCATAAAGAATTAGAAAAAAGGAAGGCCCCGTGACACGAAAAACATAATGCAATTTAATATAATGGAAGACCCAGGATTTTCTTCTGCAGGAAATGAAGGGAAAAGACTCTTAGCGAATGGATATTGATCGAAAAATATCTATTTGATAAAGACTGACACTGTTTGTCTTCATTAAGTAACCATTAGTTCAAAAGGTAAATTGGGAAGCTGATTTTCAAACTTCAGTGAAAAATTCTTATGTTGTATAGATATGACACCTCAAAATAAACCGCCCGTTGAATTTTTTCATATTATAGTTAACANGTTAACAGGCTTCTCAGTAGGACTAGAAATGCATTGCACCGCCTAAGATTATTTTTGAGATGAGTTAAATCAGTAAACCGATGAAAAATGTACGGTGATCATCTTATTTTCATATTATTCAGATGCCTTGCTACTAAAAGAAGCCAGTGGCATTGCTAATGCCAATCCATCACTAATCATAATAAGCTCTTCATAAGTTGACTGATTCCACCGCTAGTATAATCATTGTATTCCTAATCATCCCATACGCAATAGGTTGATAACTTGTGAGAGTTCAATGTGGCACATTATTTCATTTTTTTAACTAATTTACTGTTGGTATGCCAACTGCTCCAGTCCAGTAGAACTTTTTTAGACTGGTACTGATCGTTAAAAAATGAAACCGGTTTCATCTATGACTCACGTCAAACCAACAACGCTGATTCGACAAAATTACTTTATCTATATAGACACGCTTTATGGAAATAGTATACATTGTCAGTTAATAAATTCCATTATATCGAGAAGCAACTTTGAAAAGGGTACAACATTTCGGAAATTTCATTATTAGTATTCCGAATTTCAAACTTTTAGAAAATGTTCAATTTTTTGTTCAATTCAAATTCCATTATATTTGCAGCTGAAAAACGAAACTTGAATTTCAATGCTATATTTTCAAAAAAGTTAATTAATAGCTGAATTCGTATGGACATTCTTAGAATGTTCTTCGAAAATCCATATAGGCACTCTGCAATCAGGAAAAAAATTTCTTTTAATAGCATGAAAGATAGCCTATAATTGATAACATGTATGGTTCATAAATCTGTATTAGAACTTATACTGTTGTTTATAAGATGAAGATGGACTAGAAATTATTGCATTGCAAAGCAGTAAAAGTTTAGCTGATTATTGATAGTTGCAAAGTCTATCCCTCCACACAAACTCATCCGGTTTAGTTGGATTTCTTAGTTTCTCTCTAACTTTATTGAATCTGTCTAATATCAAAAAATCAGCCAAATCGATGAGATTGGTTGAGTAATGCTCTATCGAAACTGTCGGTGGTCTAGGAGCAATACGGTTTAGTTATTTTATGTAGATTACAAGAAAATTATTGATATTATACTCAGTTTTCGAGAATATACTGGCATTCTTCAAACGAACTCACGCAGTCCCTACAATGTTTACAATTTTACATATGCATTCAATCTCCTGGTTCAGTAAATCCCCCACTCATCTCTTCAAAAATTAGTATATCGCGTTAATCTTCCTTTCAACAGAAACGAACTACATAGAAGCAATCCCAGTCATTAGTACAATTGCATGCTAGTTATATAAAAAAATTTTATTGGGTCCTTTTCCACAGGGAAAATCTACTAATATATTTAAGGCAATAGTGCAAAGTTTCAGCTCACAACCTAGGAAGCGAGAAGCTAGTGTTGACCAGAACAGCTCATAAAAAGATAGTGAGGGGTGCGGTGAGGGCTCGAAGCATGAATTAAAAATTTTTTTCTCGTTCTGTTTCATATTCGACCCCATCGAGCCCATCGAAAATGGAGCCATCGAAATCATCCTCATATCGCACATTGTTTTTTCAGTGCTCGGATCAGCTTCTACTACTCGAAAGCCATCGAATTACAGAGTAGTCGAAATGATAAAGCCTACCGAAGACCTCTTCCTGATAGTTCAATGCGATATCTCAGTGGTAAAATACTGCGACATAAAGGAATACTGAAATTCTAAATATAAGAATTGTGTAAAATTAATCATAGTTTTTTCATTTTTAAAGAATTTTTCCATTAAAATTTTAATAAATACAAGTTTGCAGTGCGTTTTCTTACAAAGTTGATATGTAGCACAAAGAAATTTGATAAAGTTGGGATTATGTTCTGCATCAAAAACAGTAACAAAATCCCTTTTACATTTTCAAAACAAAAAAATAGCTCGACAAAATTTTATCATTACTTCATGTACACTGATAAGACATAGATTCGCTTAGCTTGGAAATGTTTTGTTAAGTTCATTGGATCTGTACTAGATTCCTAATCGTAAGTATATATGTTCGAATCTACTGCTCTGCAAAAAAAATTCGATCGGTATCGAGGACTCGGATCAAAAATATCTCATAGGTGCGGATTGCTCGAAAGTAAAGGGTTTCAAACTGCAGAAAACAATGTTTTTAATTTAATAGTTTCGAGGGGACAGAATTTCGATTACTCGGAGCAGTGCAATACATCGAACACTCATAAACCTGAGACTTTTATCTATTCGCACCCATCGGAAAGTCTCGTCGATAGACACCGGAACTGATCTTTCGAACCCTCGAAATGAAATACTGTTAGCTGCAAGCTGCAAAATCATTATATAAGCAACCCATCGCAGAGTACTCGACTTAACGGAAAATGGCACTCCGAGATCTCGATCTGGAGCTCCGATACCCATCGAGTGGCTTAAATCGACGCCTCGAAATGCTCATCGGATGGCAGGTTATGGAACGACCGAAAAAACGTCTTAATGATTCCGTCTTTCTAATATCTAGAGCCTATCTGAACCGATAGTCTCGTTAAAATCAAGAATTGGCTAGTATTTTGAGAGAGATCGAAGTCATTTATCAAATAAGCATCACCAAATTGTGACAAAAACATATACATAGAGGAGCTAAAATTCTGTTTTTCTTTCCCCTTAATTTTCTAACTATAATTGACTTGTCTCTCCCTGAGTTCTACTATCCAAACCGCAACAAAAACTATTTTAGCATAAATATTGGATCGGTCTTCGCCAAAGGCCACTTGTGCTTATAACTGAATGTGGCTCAAAATCCTAGGTGCAAATAAGAGAAATCCTTCGATCATCGAATATACACATATTTGTGAACGTTTGATGAGAGTGTACAGATCAGAAATGAAGATTTTACAGTTTTTCAGTAGCATTTTACACTNGTGAAACTGTGTTTCTTCATATGCCTGTAAATAGCAGCATTATGGATCTTTTATTATCGTAGCTACGGTACGTAATTCAGTCGATCTGCCATTTAACGAGACTTTGGATGATGAACTTAATTCAATGTCTGAAATGGACAGTGAATTTGGGCAGCTTATGATAAATGGACCAGCAACGATCAATTTCGTCAGCAGTGTCATGACATTGTCTAGCAAGAAAGACTATGCTTTTGATCCCAACTTCATATTCAATTATATCAAGCATCCCGGCTCATTTCGTGCTACTCTCGTCCAAACTTCTAATGAAATGTACAGAGCACTAATGGCAGCACACACGGGAATGAATCGAATTCAAGCAAACATGAGGCAACTACCTTCTTACCTCAAGACGGCACTAAAACTTATACTTCAAGGCACTTCTAAATTGATTAAATTATTGCTACCATTACAACTTGACAACGTCGAACGCCTCACGAATGAATGTGCTGTCATAGCGAACACAACACTGCTGCAGTTTGAGGGACTTATGGAGCTCTTGCTAGAAATTGGACAAGTAAACATCTTGACACAAACACAAAAGGAGAAAGAAACCGAAGAGTTGAAGCAAGAACTGGCTAAAGCGAAGGAAAAACAAAAAGCTCTTGAAGAGAACATTAAAAAAACCAAGGAAAACTATGCTAATATTCGACAAGAACTAGAAGAAAAACAGAAGGCCTATGCAGCAGCAGTTGAGGTAAGACTTACCTTAAATAGATTCATTATTGAATTCTAGAGAAGGCTGTTGATCATTATGTTTTATCTACCTGTTATTAGACGGTATATGGACATGGAAGATTCGTTAGGAAAAGTGTGCGCTCAGCCCTGATAACTGCATAGAATAAGTAATAGAGACGTTCTGAAACAAAAAATTAAGAAAAGGCCGAACATGAGACAACTAACACCTCCCGCCCCTCACTCAGAATAAAAGTCTATTCCCTTACACAGTGTCTTGGCACATCTTTACTTCTTTCATGGCATTCTAATTAGGGTGGTTTTCTAATACGTTTTAAACTCAGAATGTCCTATATTTCAACGTATCTCTTGTTATTCTCTTTTTCCATGTTACAGACTAATTTTTTCCACCATATCGGGTAGAGTCTTTTTTTTTCCACACTTTTCAAGATTCTGATTGCGCTCTTCGGTTGTTTGACGAGCTTCTTCTTCAATATATTGATCATTTGGTACGTTCGTATCTAAATCGGCCGAATAATCAACATTTATCGGATCAAAGCAATAGCCTGAAAGCTAGTAGGTTGTACCAGACTGATATCCTTCCATAGTTATCCCATCTCGTGAAACTGCACCATCGCATCAATACTGTTCAGTGTACAAGATCAGTTTGATGACACGAGTCGAACGAACAATTTTTGTTAGAGTGTCGCAGATAATTTTATTTTCAATCAACCGCCGTTTCTCTCGATCCATTCTTTTGTACATTCTTAGTTTTTTTCCATCTTTCTCATCCATTCATTCAGTCCGGCAGCCTCACCCATATTAAAAAGCACATTTAGACGCCGAGAAAGTAATCCACGTTCTCCTCTTTTTTGTTTGTGATGTGCCATGCGTTGACTGCTTTGGAATCTCGCGAATTTCAGATTTATCAGAAGTCCATGACCTTTTAATAGAGTGTTTGAAATTTTGTTCAAATATGACCTTCTAATTCTAATATGAAGTAGCCTTCCATCTATTTTTAGAGGGGGGGGGCATTTTTTTTATTCGATCTTTAGAAGAAACATAAACTATTTAGTTGTGAATAGACGTACATCTAACAAGACTCGGTATTTCTGGCGCAATACGTATGTCAAAAGAAATTTTAAGAGAAGAACATGCTTCGAAAAACCGTAGACGATACAGTCATATACACAAATATATATTTCAGGCTATTCCTGCGAGTGCGAATGCTCTCGGGTGGCAAGCCTACTATACCTATTCTGGTTGGTTCGGTTGGCGTCGAACGGTCTACTATCGCCCTCATCCAGATCAAGGTAAATACACTCAAGCGGTTAAGGATAAAGCTGATCAGGCTCTCAGAGAGCTACAAGAAGCTCAAAGACGGTATGAGACATTATACCAAAACCAACAAACTGAACAAAACAATTTAGCAAACGCAATTCATTCCATTGCTGTAACTAATCTCACAGTCATGAGTTTGGACGAATATGTTGACATCATACGCAGTGCCACCAAAGAAGTTGGCAAAATTGTCAAACAGTGGGAGCGTTTGGTTCAATTTTTCTCGCAACTGGCCCTTCAAGCACATACAACAAAGAATGTATGATTAAGCTTACTTTGTTCAATTAAAAAGAATGCCTTTTCTCTAATTTATCCACTCATCAACGAATAAATGACTCCTCACATCAGCATTAGCCTACATCGAGCAGATGAAGTATCAGAGAATAAAGTGAATAAGAAAGCTAACTTTGCACTGTATTTGATTCGGCTTATGGTTTGAGAGACAATACCTTTCTTCTCACTCACGGACTACATCTGCATCCTACAGCACAATTCATTGAGGTTTTCGATCTCGCACTCACATACAATCTTTTGACTCAGGAATATATTTCGAATGACAAAACAGCTACGCGAAAAATTTATAGATGAAAATAACTTAACTTCTCGTTTCTTCTAGCTAGGATTGTAATTGTTTCCCATTCGTTCTTTTGGGATGAACATGTACGCTAACTCCAGCTTCTTCGATAGGATTGAATTAATTAGTCATTTCTGATAAGCTTAAGTTCATAACCAACTTCTCTGATGGAATCTGTGGCCAATCAAAAGCATTCCACGACTAGACGTGCACCAAACTCAAACCATTTGGGTTTCGGTTCAGTACAAGGACTGCCAGAGTTGTTCACTTTTGACTTTGGGTCTATATTTATTTAAGTTATTTCTTCAACATTTGTTTCTAACTTGCAAATACTACTCAAAGACGTGCTATTACATGTAATCAAATTAGACTGCAGAGGATTGTCCTCGTCATTCTGTAGTAATAGTCGCTGGATAGTGTTTATAAAACTCTATAGGGTATCTGAGTGTAATACCTGTAAATTTTTAAAGGCTATCCGAAAGTGGGATCTGCTACTTTTTAAGGTTTGCTCTAGCCTGCCACTTGTAACTTTTAGAAATAGATAAGATGGTACGCATAGCTTTTGTACACTACCTACTGGGAATACCACAGAGCGTTTAAGAATGCCACAGGTCCATACCTATAACTGCTAAGGAAAATCTAAAGATATTACTTGGAATCTTTCATGAATTACACGTCTACACTGCTTGACAATTTTTTAGACAATCATACAGCGGATAATGTTACATGTAGCACTTCAACCACCGATAAAACTGCGCACTGCATGACTATCAAAATGTTGTGGCTCTGGAAGTTCTTATGACAGACATAGGTAATACTGGCTATATGTCAGCATAACGCCACAGAACTCAACTCCTTTCTCTCCAGAACTTCACTCCAACTCCTCCCTTCGTTTTGTCACTTCACTCCTTGTCTAGCTTTAATTCCGACTCGGTTGCAACTGGAAATTTTACCTTTTCAAAAATTCATGGCAATGATGACTCCTATAAGAGATGCAGAATCCAATCTAATCTAAAAGAATAAAAAATGTTTGCCAACGCTTCTGAATTCAATGTTGTACTCTCAATTTTTCCACATTTCACTATACAAGTTACCAACCCAAGAGGAATAGAATCGGAGTTGACCAAATGCATCTTCTTCAACTCTCCTTCAAGCCAACACAAGCCCCACTCATAAATTAATAAGATATAATCCATTTCTATTCCAACTCCAGTTTAGCATAACTCGAACTTCACTTCAACTCACCAGACCAGTGCACAAGTTCAAACACAGCTCCATTCTGCTAATTCATAGTCCTGCTTCAACTTCAGCTAAACTCTCATGAAAAACGTGTTAACCCTTGATTGAACTCTGACTTGTAGTGTGAGCTGCTCATCTCTGTCTTCTAAAGCTTCTCAGATGCTTCCTACGGCCTGTTCAAAATATCATGCAGTCTCAAGATAATTCATTAAATATTTGCAAATGTTTACAGTCTTATCGAATCTCACGGCGTTTTGAGAAGTTCTCGAACTCTTGTAGGCTGCACTTTCATTCTCGACATAAAATGCACTGGTATGTTTGAAGATACTATCTTCAAGCAGATGTACAAAAATTCTAATAAACACCTTCTAGGGGTTCTAAACAGTTGTGGAAACTTTAGTGAGTGGTTAATAGTGAAGACTGAAGCCTCCCTGAGTGATGGGGAGATTTATGAGATTGTCAGTCCATAGTTTTTAATATATGTTGAAGTTCCCGGGGTCTTATTAAGTCCTAGACTTTGAAATTTCTTGAAGTCTGATAACTTCCATTAAGGTTTAGAAGTTCATTTCAGGCTTTCAAGTTACCTTCTTCTCTCCCCGTCCCCAGATAGTCAACAAAAATTTAGAAACACCACTTGAGATAGCTCTTAAAAGGTTAAAAGCATTGCATTCAAGTAGCCTATAGAATTTTATCAATGCTACCCAGAGGTGATTACTAAAACTTACAAATAATACCATTTCCTATCTAACTCAATAGCATTCAATTGTGCTTCTTTGAGTAGTACTTATGAGTTAGAAACAACTGTAGGAAGAAAAAAAGGTAAATAGAGGCAGATCTGGATTAAAAAAATGAACTACTCAAGTAGTTTTTGCATCAAACCCGAACCCAGACCAATACTCCCAAACGGTTTGGGTTTGAGTTTAGGCTTGCTGTATATCTAGGCAGGATCATGCCTTCATGATTTATTAAACGAAGCTGATCAGGAATCAAAAATCTTGAACAAGATTCTACGTAACTGAAAGAAATTCTGAAAACAAGAATTATCAGGAGTTGAGCCAGGCTACTAAAAAAAACTTGAAAAATTCGACAGATCTAGAATACTGGTGGATATTTACAGGATTTTTCAAAGAATGAACAAGATTGATAGTAAGGTCAAATAAATTGTAATGATCTGTTTTGAGCAAGTTGATGCCTAAGCGCCTCATTACTGGTGTGGGGTAGTTCTTTCATTATGAAGTTAAGATAATTGCTTGTGATTTTTATTGAATAGTTTTTCAAATATCTTATCTCAGTTTTATGCAGCAATGAGTTTTTTAGGAGGCATCAAATTAACCCTTTACGGTCGGCTATTTGAAAAACGCCGTACCCCTATAGGGGAAAATGTTGCCATATGGCAACATCCGGCCGGAAAGGGTTAAGAGTGCAAGGATGTGGGTGCAGTTTTCAGCTTTTATCTTCTTTTTACTTAGGTGCAGGCGCACGCGCACACCCACACTTAGACACCGTCCTTCACTGAAGCATTGGGCCATAGCCTCATATAGTGTGCATACTTAGGCAGAGTAGTTGTTTCAAGATTACAGTGAACGCAGATGTCAGTGTCATCAGTGTCCCAGTTGGCACTGTATTAGTGACGCTGATTCTAGTATTCACAGTGACACCACCCACGCCAAGGTATACCTAGGCAGCCTTTATAGAAAAATAACGAGCGATGGAAAACATTCTTAGTGACACTCCTCTGCTACTAAATCTGGTAGATCTGTGCTCAGCAAAGATCTCGTTTGTCGAAATTCAGCTCATACGTATTAAAATTGTTTTCTCAAACCTCGCAGACATATGAAAAAATGTTTTTGATTCGATGCTCTATTTTAAATAAATGTTTCATAGTTTACAATTTATCGTTGATACAATAACTGATCCAAAAACTATAATTGTATCTTTCTTTTAGAATGTGGCAAGTAAGTTTCTTAAGGTAATTGAATTGATGGATGGTGTGAATGGAGTAGCAGATATGAGCTCATTTGAAAAAGAATTCTACCTCAGAATGCTTGTTGACGCGGCTAAAGAAATCGACGGTGATAGTCATTTACTGTTCTTGATGGCCAAGACATACTACGAAGTATCGAATAAATACATGATTAACCAAATCGCTGGTGTTACATCGTTGCTCGGCATTTCAACGGATAAGGAGCGAACAGCATACATGCAACAAATGTCAAACAACACTGTCGAAACAATTAGACGAATGAAGCTTCTGACAAAGTCCCGACTCGATACTTATGAAATCGCCAGCATGAAACGTCAGGAAGAGTACAATATATACTTGCAGTCTTCGATGGAAGAGGAACTTCTTGCAACTATTTGATGAAAGAGACTTCTGTTCTCCGTGTAATTGATACTGTATTCTGATTATAACCATAATATGGTTTTAATTAGTACGAGTGTTTCTGGATAAATTATATTTAAATATAAAGAGAAACAACTATCATGAATATTTTGTGAAACACGAACTAAAAGGAGTGTTGAAGTGTTTAGGGTAGAAATTTGCACCCCCTCCCTCACAGACCGTTACCGACGGGTGATTCCACCCTCACAGACCATTACCAACAGGTGGTTCCACCATCACAGACCGTTGCCGACAGGTGGTTTCTCCATCACAAACCGTTACCAACAGGTGGTTCCACCATCACAGACCGTTACCGACAGGTGGTTTCACCATCACAAACCGTTACCAACAGGTGGTTTCACGACCACAGACCGTTACCGAGAGGATTGAAGATCGTCGCACAAGTGATAGACGGCCCCCGCTGGCGTCACGGAACGTCATCGATATTTGGTACAGCATTACTGAATATATGTCACTAGTTTTTGATGAGAGTAAATTAGCTCCTTCTTTATTCCAGATCTAGTAGGTCAGTGAGAAATCACAAGTAATTGGCTAGCAGGGTTCATGAAAGAAAGCAAGATTTCTGTGACTGTTAAAAACAATTACATCGTGTTTCACATTTTTAATCCCGTAAGGGATTGCGCTAACAGCTTTTTAATCGGATTAGCGTGTGATTACTAATACGCTTGGAGTATGACATGGTATTTGAAATACTAAAAGAAATGTGTTGCATTGCCCTCAAGTTACAAATAGAGATGAGTGAAATCATTCTCCCTCCCGTTCGCTAATACTCTAAAGCCTATGTTTCATTAAAAGTTCCCGTAAAGGTGAAAAGTTTCCGTAGAGCTGAAGAAGTTCTTTATGATGGAGAATAATAAAATATTGCTGTGCATTATTATGAACAAAGAGCAAATATATTCTTTGAATGCTTTTGAACGATGTATAGTACAGTGGTAGGTACTGATTATTCGATTAATTTAGCTGCATTCTTTCTTCCTAAAGCCTGAGAATCTTTTCTGGTCTATTATGGCGATCTTCTGTTCGCTTGTATTGATCCGAAACTAAAGAACAGGTAACTCTGATTGATTATTTATTCCATAGTCTTAATCCTGCTCATTCCCTCATGAATCGTGGAAGGATTGATGAAGGTTCTGCCTCAGCTCCTGAGAATTTTTGTTTCAAAGATTTCTCAAGGTTAGACAGGATCCTGATCAGGAATTTTTCAGATTCCTTCCCAGATCTATATCTGAAATTTGAATAGCAGATTCTGCCAGGGCTCAATATTGATCGTGCTTTGAATTCATGCAGGAATAACAAAGAGGATCCTGTCAATATTTCATGAAGTTTCAGATACGATTTGGTCTAGATCCTGAAGCCAGGATCCAGCCAACGCTGTCCCCACATTAGAAAAAATCTTAACAAAATACAAAGGGGGGAGGGGTTGGTCAGTGGTTATGGCTGTTAGTTGCAATAAGATGACTCCACATCCACATTCTCAAGATCAAGTCATAAGCTGCTATGTATTCTTGTTGAATCCTGCTCAAAATCCGGCCAGGATCGGGAAATTCAGCGACGATATTTGTGACGGTTTTAGATAGAAGAAGACTTATTGCTGATAGTATTACACTTTATTTAGCTTCTCCATATTATAAATCGCATTGTTTAATGGAAAGAATCCGTTAATATATGCCACAATGAGAGAGGGGGGTGGGAGGATGAAAGGGAGATGACACAAGGAAGTAGAAGAAAGGAAAGAGTCGATGAACAATAATAACGACAGTGATGAAAGAGCACATTTACACTCTTAAAAAAGCAAGAGCTTTACCGAACCCCCCAAAAAGNTCGGTAGATGACAAAAAGCTTGCAAATGTGTTGAAAGTTCCAAAAAAAGAATAAAAAAATACACGGAACCTTTAAAGGATCTGACCGTGTGCCGCAATCAGATCCTTTTTTCTTCGAAACCTTTTTAAGTTCGGTAGAGCAAAAAAAAGGTTTCGTAGGCAAATACGAAACTCGAAAAGTTTCGTAGTAAACCTCATGGTTTTGTACTAGGTTTCGTGTAAAACCATTATATTTACAACGAAACTTTTCGAGTTTCGTATTTGCCTACGAAACCTTTTTTTTGCTCTACCGAACTTAAAAAGGTTTCGAAGAAAAAAGGATCTGATTGCGGCACACGGTCAGATCCTTTAAAGGTTCCGTGTATTTTTTTATTCTTTTTTTGGAACTTTCAACACATTTGCAAGCTTTTTGTCATCTACCGAACCTTTTTGGGGGGTTCGGTAAAGCTCTTGTTTTTTTAGAGTGCAGCTTGATACTGGCAGAGTGCACGATCAGTTAATGAACGATAGAAAGTAATAAAAGAGAGACGAAGAAATGTTACGTACTCGATAGTAACAGATGAACTATGCATTATCATGTGTACACAATCAACAATCATCACTAAATCCTAACAAACCATCGAGTACACAGAAAGTGTCTCAATATTCTTTCTTCAAAAGTTAGTGGTTTCTTGAAACGATCCTCATCTAAAACAGTTATAATCTGCTAAGGGTTTGACTAACCCGTATTAACCACAGTGTCAGAATCTGGAAATTCCGTGTGTTGGCGTCAGTGTTGAACCACACTAACGCTAAACGATGATTAAGATGCGCCTTCTAGTCTAATTGGCTTAGGACAACTCCCAAGATAGCAGGAGGTGCGGGTTCGATTCACACGAAGGTCACTTTTTCACCGTCCAGTCACATAACATCGTGACACTGTTTGTCTCTTTCGTTCTTTATCTCATACATATCTCTTTCCTTTCCATTCCTCTCTATATCGCTCACATATGAAGGTAACACCGTGACTACACGCTTCTTTCGGAATTTAAACCTTTCCTCAGGAGGCGTTGTACCTGAGCCACGACTAATTCATGTAGAACGTTGCGCGATTACCGTCTCCGATTTGGATAATTTTTTCATAGTAGGTAGGTCTACCAAAGTTAGAAAGAAACTGAAAATTTCAGCTCAAAAAGATGAACAGTTCTGGAGATATAGACTTTGCAAGCATGACGAGGTAGGCAATATTTTCAGTACTTTTCAGAGCAACACGTTTCAGTAAATATCTATTGTTCCAACAACGAGAAGACATGTAGAAGAAATTTTTCCAGCAACGATACCACTGATGCTGTTCTATATTTTCATGCTAATGAAAGTTACATATCAGAGACCGAAACTAATAGAAAAATCTCAATTCGATCCGATTCGATTTGACTGAGTTCATGCTCGATTCGATTCGATTCGACCCCATTCGACTCATACACAACAGAAGACCGCATCATTGCTCTTAGAGGATGTGGCGCAGCCATGATAAACTAGCTTCATCTGTCTCAATGAACCGTATTCTTTTCTTTTGCTTCTAAGTGTATTTCACAAAGAATAATCATAATACAGAAACAAATTCGACAAGAAAAAGTAATTTCATAACAAAACAAAATTGAACATGGGTACATCTAAAAACTCTTATCAAGGGAAAGAACTATCTGGTCTATTTTTCAAACTGGACTTCTAATCCACATGCACCTGCGTTTCCTTGAACTTTCTGAGAATGCTGAAATCTTGCGGTTATTGCAAAATTTTTAGTACCAATGCTAGGGACATTTTTATTTATCGATTAATTTTTGACATGATTTGCAATTAGAACTAAGATCTTTTAGTTTTGCGAACTTTGCTTTGGATTTCGTAGGATCCCAATGATTTTCTCCAGTTTTCGAAAATACTAGTCACTATGTTAGCTGTTCTCTTCAATTTGGGTTCGAGAGAATTGGTCAGAAATCTTTGGTATACATATGGCATTACAAAAGCAATAAAATCTAAGCTTTCACCCATTGATGCTATCATTACGAAAATGGAAGCACACGTGCAGTACCTGAACAATGTTAAGTCTATACGGAAAAATATGACGATGACATAAAGACGAACAATAGTTGAAATAGAATTATCAATCACTGTTACTTTCGATGCAGTTAATAAGGAGATTGTTCTTCACTATTGAGAGGTCATAATTAAAAGTGTTGAGGAAGGTCATTGATTAGTGATTAATTATATTTTCTCTTCCTACTATTGTTTGTTGATTAGTCTTTCTTAATTTATTTATTAAGAAATAATTTATGTTTAACAAGACGTTTCGGAGATGTTTATCTCCTTCATCAGTTGGTTGTTATG
>OENT01001061.1:16749-35064 GCA_900239685.1 Rotaria macrura | reverse complement strand
TATTTGCACGTATTACAAGAACATCTAAGAACATCAACTGACCATTTTGTTCATGTTCTACTGTAAATTGTAGATTAGGATGCCATTTGTTCATTCGTTCACAAAACTCGTCTATTTTGTGCTTATTGATTTCGAATATACAGAAGTCATCGTTAGGCATGTGACAGCTCCCGCTCTGGGGAGCGGGAGCTGTTCACCAGCTCTTCTGGGCAGCTCTCAAGAGCTGTGGGGCCGGAGCTTTCGCACGCCTAGTCGTCGTCCACATAACGTATCCATAGTTTTGATCGATTAGTTGTGAACTGATTCAACTTTTGCTCCATTGTGGCCATATATAGATCAGCCAGAATAGGTGCCAGCGGATTGCGCATGGCGACACCGTTCACTTGTAAATACCGTTTGTTGAGGAAACGGAATGGTATATTCACCACAGCTAAGTTCAAAAGTTTTCGCATTTCCTCACTGTATAATTTTGTATTTTTTTTTGTCGGTTTCTTGTAAAATTCATTCAGGGCAGTTTCTATGGTTTCGACTACAGGAACATTCGTATAAAGAGATTCAACGTCGAAATCACGCTTGATCGTCACATCCACTGCAAGGAACATCACACCGCAATCAAAAATAATCATCAAAACTCTAAACTTGCAAAACGCGCATNATCTGGGAAAAGCCATCAACGATATCAAGCCCTCTTTACGAGTATTTGTTTGAGTGACAATAATTTACTTTATGTTAATGTTTATTTGATGTGTTTTTAAACTCTTTAACGTTTCTGTACAATCGTTCTTCTTTTTCTGTGCCTGATGATGATCTCAGAATAGATTGAAAGCTCGTACATCCTCAGTCTTACTTGAACATTATGCTATTCGCAGCAGTTCTCAACTTAATACTTTCGTTTATTCTTTCAACTGCCATAACTTCCAGTTTAAGATATGGTAAGTTAATCGAATCAGCGCAATACAATTTTTCTCGACAGTAGTGTCATTTGAGAAAGCACATCAACATATGTGTATCAGATGGCGTTTTCAAAACTTTGTGATATTGAACTTTGGTAGCAAAACGTTTTCGAACAAAGCCAAAAGTACCAAAACTTTCACGTCATTCTTCCTAAGAGGAAATTGATTTTTTTTATCAAGTGCTAGATTTCTATATTCTAAATGAAAGCCCACATCGACAAACCTCGATATTCGAAATTTCTACTCATTTGGACTCAACTGTGGAAAATTGGTGAAGGATTCATCGTTCGTATATCTTTTGAGGGTATTGGATATCCCTATTTTTTCGCTTGTTGATATTCCCTCAAGAGAACTACTGAAGGGCCCGATATTTTTAGCATTAACTTTCCCTATTGTGAAGCTTTTATATGCAAAATCTCAGGTCGATAATCGAGCATCAACATTTTTGATGCACCTAAAGACGACCACAGCAAAATGGAAGAAGTAATTCGAAAAACAGTGACATTTGTCTATAAGCTAATTAATATTCAAAAATGTTTTATCAGTTTTCAAAGATCACTTGGAGCCACATCACACACGGAATAAACATTCGAAACAGGTTTTCCATTGGGAAATATCATAGGACAAATATATTGGAAAATGAAATAGACTAAATATCCTCTAGTGAGGCATGATAAATGAATCTATCACCAATTTCCCACAGTTGATTTCAAATGAGTAGAAAATTTCGAATGTTGATGTTTGTCGATGTGGGCTTTCATTTAGAATATAGAAATCTAGCACTTGATAAAAAAATCAATTTCCTCTTAGTAAGAATGACGTGAAAGTTTTGGTACTTTTGGCTTTGTTCGAAAACGTTTTTCTACCAAAGTTCAATATCACAAAGTTTTGAAAACGCCATCTGATACACATATGTTGATGTGCTCTCTCAAATGACACTACTGTCGAAAAAAATTGTACTTTGCTGATTGTACTAACTTACCACATCTTCGAGGTCAGTGTTTCTGGAGGTGGCCTATAGCATCAGCCCCAAAATCTTCGACGATAAGGAATTTTCATCAGTCTGAAAATATAGCCCCAACATCAATAGTATCGTTGCTGGAAAAACTTCTTCGATACCTCTTATTGTTGTTTAGAGAATGAAAATTTACTGAAAAGTGTTGCTCTGAAAAGTACTGAAAATATTGCCTACTACCTCGTGCTTGCAGAGTATATATCTCTAGAACCATTCATCCTTTTGAGCTGAAATTATCAGTTTCTTTCTAATTTTGGTAGACCTACCTGCTGTGAAAACATCAGCCAGATCGGTGAAATCCATTCCGGAACGTTGGTTGTGACTTACGTACAATGCCTCTCAGGAAAAAACAGCGGACCTTTGAAGTCCTTATTTCATCTGTTAACGGTCCGGGTCGGAAACGACAAAGATCTCCACTAGGATTTTATTGGCATCTAAGGGAAGAAAATCTGATTAACAATCAGATTATTGTGAAACGAAATCACGATTTTAATTGATTTTGTTGCTTTGCTAAGTGAAAAGACTACGAGTATTCTGCAAAATCAAGTCAAGTTTAAATTTCGTTGCTCAATAATCTGATTGTTTATCGAATGCTGTTCATTGCGACATGGTTTACAACGATGGTAAATCTATCTTGTGTTTAGTATTATTAGGGTGCTTTTTATTTTGAGAATCATATCATCATAGCAGTATTTTGTTCAATGCCACATAATTGGAAAGTTTTGCTAAAAATAACTATGTAAGCGATAAATATATAATCTTGTTCGCAAAATCTATTCCAGCGCAAGGTTTCGGTCACTAAAACTCTCTAGAACTAAACATCAACCCAGTTGCAATCAGATTTATGCTACCAGTATATTTCAAGACTTAGTGAGATTCATCCAGTACAGTCTTTCACTGAAATAGAAATCTTCCGAAAATCCAAAAGCTTTGAAAAAATGTTGTTGTCAATTTAAGATTACCTACTTACGAGTCAATAAATGTTTGATCAACCCTCAGGTCTCAGTGTAGTCACTGAGGAACCACTTGCCATTACACTAACCCAACCCGTACGCAAAACCCACACTAAGACATATCCAGAACCCCAAAACGCCATAGTAATACAAGTCAACATACCAAAACACCCACACCACCATGAATCGACACACGCACACTCTTTTCGCATTGAAATACCTTTCAAATACAAAAACAAAGAGCACACAAATGATATTTGAAAATAGGAAATTCTTCTACTATGCAGCTTCCCATTTTTATAGTGAAATTTTCAAAAGACTTTATTAGGTTATTCGTTACCTGAACAATCATAAAATTCTAGTAGAATCTTTAATAAAAATCGGATATTCGATTATTTAGAGAAGCGATCATCATGATGAACTAAGTAGACAAATATTAGCGCATCCAATGAAGTCACTCTTCATTGTACTTGATCAAACTATTGTCCCAATAAACAAACAATGCTGCAACACACTTAATTTTAAAATTTCACGGCTAATCGTGAGAAAAGCAAACGATCTACAAAGAGGGCCAGGATGCTCAAGACGTTTTTGCTACTATTCTCGATCTTGAAACTTGAAGATGAGTACAGGTGAGGTTCTGGGTTTGAGAGTTCCAGTACAGAGGCTGACAATCACATCCCGTCATTTGTCTATTCTGGAATCCACATATGTTCGAACAATGATGTCAGTATATGGACCCATTGATTCTAGAGAACTTTATAGTCTGTGAATTTCGTCTCTTCTGTGTATGACCTTCCNTATACGCATCATGGTGATATGAGTTCAAATCGTTGCACACGATGATTACTATTATTATCAACGACATAGATATCATCATGACGATCGAAGGACAAACCGGTGGGACCACTCAACTTGCCACGACGGACAACTACAATGCCCTCGGAGGCCCCTTCAAGCCAACGTATGATTCGATGATTCCCTTCATCCGCCACATAGACAGTACCAATCCCGTCGACAACCACCCCTTTCGGATAGTATAGTTGATGCACACTACTTCCTTGACCATTACCACCAGCCACTACTTGACCTTCTTTAGCGCCTTCTATCCACTTCATCACACGATGATTCTCGTTATCCGAAACGTATACCGAATGATTGCGATCGACGAAAGGGTACGTAGGAAACTTGAGTTGATCGAGACGATCACCTTGGCCATTTCCACCGGCTACCACTGTTCCTTGTGCATCACCCGCTTTGAAACGTCGCACTTCCTGCTTATCAGTGTTAGAGACGTAGACAAAGCCACGATCGTCCATCGTTAAACCCCAGCAAGCGATGTTAGACACAAAGACTTCTCCTTGGGTACCACTGCGACGAGACCAGCGAACCACACGTCTGTTTCCGCGATCGCAAATGATAAGACTATCAGTCGATCGATCAAAGATCACATCAGTTGGGCAATTCAACTGATCCAATCGGTTTCCTTGTCCATTTCCACCCCCCACCACTGGACCAGAGGTAGCCCCCGCTGGCCACGCCACAATACGGTGGTTTAAATAGTCAGCAACATAGACCGTTAGTTCATCATTTACAAATAACCCCCATGGATTGGACATTTGATTCAACGCCCCACCCTGATCGTGACCACCAGCAACGACGCTGCCATTGGCTGACCATTGAGCTTGAGAAGAAAAAGCAATATCAGTGCCTCTCATCGGCGTCACTAAAATGGAAAAATACAACGAACAGAGAAGCTCTGCGAAACCAATGTGATGGGAATTCTTAATGAAATATAAATAAATGATGACCCAATAAAAGAATGATCAAAAATTTTCTTCTCATAATGATCAACAATGTTGCATCACCATATGATTACGGCGATTATAATTCATTAATAATCGATTTAATCACTACGTTCGATTCCCTTTTTTTTACATAGGAATCGATAGATTCAATACCATAGGTTTTTTAACATTGATAGATGAATGTACTGTAACAGATTGATTTATATAGTGTCCCAGAAATGTCTGTATTATAAACTAGATGAACTAGATATAAAATTACTTTGATTCTAGTTCTTATGTTTCTGGTTAAATCTCAAAGTTTAAAGCACGTTAGCTAACGTCCTTTCCTTGCAGAAACAGAAACACTGCTGGGTGCATCCACATGGCTTCTACCATCATTGCATCGACCCTTTACGCAAGCGATGCGACACACCTAGCCAAGTGTAGTTTGAGGCGTTGATTTCAAAAATGAAAGCCACCGATCTCTATCTTTTTCGAAAAACAAGTTATTCTCAAGATACTCTTCTAGTAAATCACGAGGTTTTTTCGTCATTTACTAGCGGAAATTACGTTTTTAAAAAGCCTCGTCAGGCTAGAGCCTGCGTCGTAGAACCTTCATTTTAGTTTTCGATGAAAGAGCAGAGTGTGTTTCATACCTTACACTATCAAAATCTCTTGCCAGTTCACAAAATCTCGGTGAAAAATTTCAGGAGAACCCGAAGGTTTTCAAGGTATTTTCTCTTATCAGCACGTACCGAGAGAGATGAAAATCACTTCCGATACGTTATTTGTTGCTCCCTATCCATATCTGCTACTCCGACACTTTAGCGAGAGTATTCTCCTGAGGTTTTAATAAAACTCACCAGGTTTTTGGAAGGTCTCGAGCGTTTTTCAGACTTAAATTTTTAGTTCTTTTGCAGCTGGTTGTATATTTCGCTTTTTGTTTTCGTTGTTTAGATAGATTCACTGAAACATGAGAAACCACACATCACAACTATTTCGTCATCCAACAACTCACGCATGCAACTCTAAGTCTTAAGTAAAACTATCACCAGTGGCAGATAGAAAGTTATCAAAAAATCTGGAAACGTCAATCAATAAATACTATTTCAAGAAGATGAAAGGATTTAAAATCCAGTTCTGTGCTGAGGATTATGACAGCAGATTCGAATTCGCCGTCCCCAATTTACTCTCTTCAACCTTTAAGAAATTCCGTTGTTTTCTCTAAAATTCTTTTTTGCTGATAGGTTACCGGAAAAATTATTTTTCCGTTACTGCGTTACTAAGTAACTGGAAATGGCCCGTTACCGTTACCTGGTAACGTAACGGGTCTGTAACGGTAACTTCCCAGTGGGAAGTTCCCACCTCTAATCCCTCTCAGCGATAGTGTAGTCTTCTACTTTGATACAGATGAAGATATGAGCCTATCAAGTTATTTCAAGAACTGAATCGAATTTTTGAGCTTTTGGTTTTTCAATGTTCAGTTTGCAACTATCAGATATTGCCATTCTATGGTTTACTTGCTGGGTCAGGTAAATTTGGGCATATCGTTTGTGACATCATCGATAGTGGGTAGCACAAAGGACCATTATTGCAATCTGGATGATTCACACAAATATGGGCTGGTTTGTAACATGCATTGTTTTGAGGACTACACGAAACTAGTTGAGAACACGGGATATCGCGACTAGCACATATTCCACTATCAAAGTCGGGTATAAAACGGAAACAACCACATGCACGATAGGTTGAGCATTTTTTATATTGAGTTACATTGAAACAAGAGTCGAATGAAGCACAACCTGGTTTTGAAAAAGACGTTAATTATCAAACACAGATTCAAGATCATACCCGAGATACTAAAGCGAGAAAAAAATCATACAATCAACGATAGGTTGAAGACAAACATATTCTATTTACCTACATGAAGGAAACGAGCAGTAACTGGAGTCTCAGCATCGCTGGAAATTATATGATTGACTTCATGACAGTAGATTGCCATGAATAATATTCCTATCACGACATGTGGTCTCTTTCTCACTTGATTTAATCAACATCGCGCTCTCGGTTTATGTGGCAGACAGGAGGAAAACATCGAGTGATTATTTGGACCAAATATGTAAGAGAACGAACGTGTATTTTTGTTGACAGTAGCAAAGGAGACTGAACGAATCAGTGCAGATGTTTTGTACGGTTGCCATTCAATCAACACAGTGTCAGTGTATCAATCGACAAGGAAACAATCGAGCTCAGTGGTTCTCAAACCAAGCTTGTTGATAAGACTATCGAGAAAATCTGAGAGGGAATGTGGGTCTGCTATGAATCCCAAGTAAATTTAATATGGATGGGATGTGGAGGTATATATGGTTGCATAAAAAAGCACAGTATATGCATACAAACACCCACAGCCTCTTCCAACATGCATGATTTCAGTACAGATAATAGGAACTAGAAGATATGGAATGTGGCTGACTTTAGAGGTTCATACGAGATAGGACGATATGCCCACATCGGTAGTTAAATTCAAATGCTTATCAATATATTTATATCTACTGTCTCGCACACCTACGAATATCTTGAATGCATTTAAGCCCCCCCTCCCCTCATAAGTCGATTTTCGTCAAAGAAAGTCCAAAGCGGCTGAAATTTTCAGGATTTGTTAGGACTAAGTCGGATAGTCTACGATAAAAATTTCAGCCCGAAATATGCAAGTTTAAGGAAGTTATAAGGTGAACACTGATTAAAAATGACCCATTTTCCATCCTACTTATTTTGCCTTCAACTATGTTTTTTCGAAAAATTTCTTTTACTATTCGACAGAGCATGCAAAGACGCAGGGCATCTCGTGCTCCGAGTTTTGAAAAAGCTTTTTTTAATGCCAAAAAACGTTTCCACAACTCTAAGTCCTTGAAAAAAGGCCAGAAAACTGCAAGTGAATTTTGAAGGCGATCTTTTTTGGACATAAAAAAAAGCTTTTTCAAAACTCGGAGCACGAGATGCCCTGCGTCTTTGCATGCTCTGTCGAATGGTAAAAGAAATTTTTCGAAAAAGCATAGTTGAAGGCAAAATAGCTAGGATGGAAAAGGGAAAAACATGACTTTGAGAGAAACATGAAAACATTTTTTCGACAGTGTTTTGCTGTTTTTTTAAATGTTATCAATTTTCAAGCGGTTTTTGGGGAAACTGACCTATCTCGTCCTACGCAACTTTTAATTCTGCAGACGCTGAGCGCTCAATTAATTTTTAATTAATTAATTGATCAGTAATTAGAGATCGAAGACCTAATTTTTAAAAAAAATCATTTTTGACATAGAGGACCTCTCAAAGATCACTAAAATTTTCGGTCAAAAAATGGTCTTTGGAAAAAAAAACTATAGTGATTCTGAAGGAGCAGAACATGGGCTATCACCTCATGGTGTTATCTTAATTTTCCTTTTCTTGACGAAAATAGACTTTTTTTGAGGGGGGGGGGCTTAATTGGAATTTATTTGTGCTTTTTAGTGAAGAATTTGGTAAAACTGACGGAAAGAGCATATTCATTTGAGAACTTCAAATTTGTGTTATATTTCAATATGTGCACAACAGAAAAAGCACAAAACAGTGAGGACGCTATCATTATGTACGTCTTATTCATAAAACGAGGGTAAGGCTAGTTATTTTTGTTTATTCAGAATGTTTATATTTATATGAATATGTTTTATAAAAAATTGATTATTGTGGAAGTGGTTAATATTATATAAAAGGTGAAAACCCAAATATAATCAACAAAGAATCGCATAAAAAGTTTTGTTAATGAGCACACAGCTACATAAAAGCAGAAGAAACGAACAGAAACCTTCAATAAAATTAATATAAATCAACACTAATTCATTTCCGTGGATTACAAGAAAATTGAAAATAACTGAAAGAAAGAAAATTATCAAAATGAAAACACAAATGCGCAATGTTCATGAAAATAAAAACAACGTAGAGTGGTAGTTCAATGGGTAACAACATATTTTCTACTATCTAAAAATGATGGATCACAGTCTACACCTGGAATAAATACTACGAGAAAATTAAAATAGAACTCGTATGATAAAAAATCTAATGTATTAATCAAATATTATAAAAAGTATATCTTTTGCGCAGGATGAAAAGGCATAACTTCTAATTAAAGTGATTGTATATTTCAATAAATCATTTACGTAAGTGGTGAAACATAGAAATTAATTTTGTTCTACCTTCATATCGAGTATTTCTTTTAATACGCTTCTCTGATAACGCTCACTCTTTCCTCTAATTCGAACCAACTGTCTAATCAGTCCTGGCAATTTCCAAGTAATACTCTCAGCGTCATCTGCAATACTTGCATAGATAATTGAATGAAGTCGACTTTGAAGATCGATTCCGTGATTAATTTCTGGTACTTGTAGGATTTTTTCATTTCCTTCATCTACACTGCAAAAGCCTTTTCCTACATTGTATGCACTTAAAACTACGATGTCTGGGATTCTAGTTTTTTTATCGTCTACTTAGTGACTTTTATTAATCAAATCTACACATGAATGTACAAACAGATAAAAACATAAATTTCATTTATATAAATTATAAAAAATATAATTCAAGCGAGCTTACTTTTTCAAAACCGATGGATCCTTTATCATAGCGAATGAAAAGACAGACAAACGAGATAAGGGTGTGGGTATAAATTTGGACTGCCACTTATCGTTCACACCTGAACATTCTCTGTCTTGCTGTTTTTGATCCTTGAGTCATGTTTGTTTATTTCATCGTTTGACTTTCTATTGAGTGCCTGTGTTTTGTGAATTATGTCGTGTTCTTGATATTTAGGTATGGACATGAGAAGTGCTCAGATGCCTAACTTTCATATCTAGCATTTTCTGTTTATCCATCAGTTATAAGAATCTTTGATGAGAAAAATAAGTGTAGCATAGACAATTTAATGAACGATTTTGATAAAACGAATCTTTTTATTTTATCTACGAAGGCAAGAAAACTGATGTGCTGATATAAAAAAAAGGAGATTTAATTGTTGAAACAATTTTAAAATACGATTATGTTCACTGAAATATCTATGCAAACTCGTTATCTACAGCACACTAGCTGCTAATTGCAATCGCCACACCTTCTCTTGTGCCAGAATTATCACTAGATTGTCAACTATAGCAAAATTACTAATAACACCACTTTGACATAAATCTCGGCCAAGTATTACGCCTAACAATGTTCCATGATGATCTCGCACATTGATTCCATCTCCTTCGCCAGTCCATACTCTTCCCATCTTGTCTATTTTGATTCCATCTGGAATACCTGTTGAACTAACAGAAAAGACGTGACGATTGATTGGCAATCCATGTTTGTTCAGATTGTAAGCATAAACCATGAAAGTACCATGTCCATTTGAATTAAGTGCCGTGTCACTCACATACAATGTCGTTTCATTTAGATCAAAAGCAATTCCATTGGGTATAATAAGATCTGTAATGACTGGTCGCAATTCGGATGTAGTCAAATCGAAACGATAGACCCAGCTGCCTAATTGTGGTGAAGATCCAAAATCTTGCATGTAAGCAACTTGTGGGTCAGTAAACCACATGTATTTCCCTCCACCGATCTTTGTAGTGAATGTTACGTCATTCGGAGAATTGAGTCGTAATCCAAACCATGAATTAACAACAAGTCGACTGACAAGTGTTGTTGGATTGACAGCATAGATCGCGCCCGATGTTGTCTGATTACCTTGCGAACAAATATAGACTGAATCATCAAAATAGTTTAAACCATTTGGCGTTAGGATTGACGGTTGGATGGAGAGCAATTCTATTTGATTTGTTTCAAGGCTGACTCGACTTACATCAGTATTTTGAATGGGTAGTTGATTAGCTGTGAACCAAACTTCATTTGTAGTCGGAACAAACGCTCCACCTTCATGTGCAAAAGGCACAGAAACTGGTTTGGAAGCTAATAATTCAATTTCTGGTTTGTAACCAATAAGAGAATTGAATTCAGATGAATACGAAATGAATGAAGCCATACGCGAAATAAATAACTCAATTTGCTGTGAATGAGCGTAAGGCGACAATTCGTTTGGTGGATCGATGAAATCTGTAAAACTGAATGTCTCGTTATACTCACGGATAAAGTTTGATTCGAGACGAGACGTAAGAGACAGCGGAAAGTAAATGAGAGACTTGTTGTCAGCATTGGCACCAACATGAACTGACCAGATTATAGTAGTGATGACGATGATGAGGATGTAACGAAACATGCTTGTACAATATGTCAGAGAGGCACGAACGACTATAAACAAATGATGAAAATCGAATGAATGTTTACAAATAAAATAGAATTTATGAAATAATCGAAGAGTAATACATTCCTATCAATCATACATTTTCACCATGTTCCTTATTCTGATTTTCTCGATCTTTTCCTATCGTTTTTATTCAATCTATCAACGTATTACATAGTCTGACAGAAAATTAGCTCAGAGCTCTAGTTAGCTTGATAAAACCGACACGGAATAGTGATGACGCATCGAGCACCATTGAATACTCGTATCTCTCTGTTTCTATTGCTGTGGATATTTTTTATCCGCTTTCATCTCTCGTATAATAGGCACAACCTTGTGTGGACAACAAATACTACAGGCAATGGAAGAGGCACAATGCAAACAGAAAATGAAAATTTCAACACAATTTTATATGATTGTCATGTTCTAAGAGAAGAATCAATCGAGCGAAACAACAAAAAGCATTTTCTCGACTGTTTTGATGTGATAAATATTGAAATACCTATGACCAACTGTCATTTTTATTCTTCCTCTCCTACCACTACTATGCAACATATTCTACAAAAACACACAAGTATAAAATAATGAATATTTTCACAAGTACTATCAGAGTTTAGGGCCGTCAATATTTTTTAAAACAGATGGTAATAGAGACAATATATTTTAGAACTAGAATTCTATCGATTAAAGATGTTATCAAGTAAGTTTTTTTAGACTCCAGAATCACAGAGCAAATAGGCTGCGAATGTGCGAGAGACAGTATTTTCGTCCTTTGTATTCATACCCATCCACGCTCACAGCCTCAAGCATGCTATTCTGTTTAGAAAATGGTGTAAACCGATAATATTGTTGTGCTCTAAGGGCATAAGATAATTATCTTTGCAAGAGCAGATTTTGTATAATGTTAAATTTCAAAATTTAAACAAGCAAAGTAAAAATATGATTGCACTGTGAATGCGCTCTTCCTAAAAATGCCCACTTTTCGTAGGCAACAATAATAGTGGGTCGAATTTGTAAAAATCAGACCAATTGACTGAAGTCAAGTAGATGAAAATACATTTATGACTCCATTTTTGAATTTAGACGAATCTATAATCGACTTTTCAAGAAATTTACGATCAGCTCTTCGTTGCAAATAAACCACACAGGTTTTAGACAACGACTACTTGAATGAGCGAACCATCATTAATCATACATGGAACTGGGGTCAGTGATCAGCAATAGTCCAATTCGACACGATTGACTTCGAATAGCAAAGAGAAAGTCTGCAATTGAATCGTCGCTAAATCTCGTTTCTTTACCAATAAAAAGTGTCGAGTTCATACTTTCCTCTATCATATGGGCACGTAGAAAAGCATACAGCTAATATCAGGGCACATAAAACACATTCTCACATTTCATGACCATCTCCATTTTCCTTTTCCGATTGTAGAAACCAACAGTCTTTTCTTCATGTACTTTGCAATGAAACCAATGAACTTTTCGTTAAACGTATCACTCTACACGAACAATTTATCCTATTGTCGATTTCGTACAAATCGCAAATCTATTGAGCTTCTTACATTTGATACTAATGCATGCATTAAACGTTTTATCCAAGGGGTTACGCTCTCATTTCACATAGCATGACTATGGCTATAGAATTAAGAAAATTTTCAAATTTTAGTTTCATGATACGAGATTTTCCTGGGTAGTCAACCATTAAAACATCACTCTTTTTCGTCGTAGAAACTTTACACAGGGCGCGGGTATCGATGAAGTTAAAAATCTCACAGCTACAGCCACGTCCTTCTATGTAGTAAACAAAAGCAGAAGAAAAAGAGGAAAAGAAAAGCGTAGAAGAAATGTAGATAGAGACAATCGGAGATAGATCACTATTATCAATCGTAAAATTCCGTTTTCTTCTTTCTTTTTTCTCTTCTTCGTCGGACATAAATATCTATAAACTACGTAGAACATAATGGTAAGAAACACATGTAACATTTTTTTTAAAAGAACAGCACACTTTAAAACTAAGAATAGCATCAAATTGTCGATGAATTTAAATTTAGATAGCCTTTTTGTTGTTGAATAAAGTGAAATTGTCACATAAACTTTTATTCCGGCAAATAAGAAGTCTATGACAATACCCAGGCAGACAAAACTATTTAAAAAACGCGTTAAAACAGGGTATCAGCGTTAAAACGCTGTTCTTACGATATTCCGACGCATTTTTACGCATTATGCTCTCCGAACGCGTTAAACTGCGAAAGATTTTTGTAACGTTATGCGTTTTTACCCGTATTTTGTACAACATTGAGGAGTTTTACAGCGTTCGAACAATCGAACGTCTAATAACGCGAAAATATCTCTGTAAAAACGCATTTTAACGCGTATTTTTGTAGAAGTATTTAAACGCGTATTATCTTTCGTGTAATTTAGTGTGTATTTGTGTTAAAGCCTTTTAATGTGCTCAATTTTTCCTCATTATTTTTCATTCAAGCAATAATCCGAAGCTTATGTATGAACACGGTCCTTCATATGAGCTGGAATTTAGATATTTTTAAATTTCTTAATTTCGATGGTTATGTACATAATTATTATTGTTCGTTCTGCGCTTTGTGAAAATGTCATACTACTCTTAGAAATCATACAAATACACAGGATATTTTTCGAGTAAAATTAGTTTATAGTGCCTTTGAATCCTTAAAAAACTACACTGGTTTTCGTGAAATGTAAAAGCGTACCTGTTTGATTTTGTTTCAATGGAATTATTTGAAAAACAAATTATATATATTTCAGTGTACTTATGTCGATTCCATGAGGTTGGGAAATACGTGAAATTCACAAAGCGAATTCATATTGTCACTCAATCGATAAGCAATTTTCTCTTTGATCGAATTGTAAGCGACAGAAATAGTGTGTGGTGGTGCTGGTAAAATTGCATAAATAAATAGGTCATTAATAAATTCCGTTCCATCAATGGTAAATGAATCGTATCTAATAAAATTTGCTTTGTCAATAATAAATACAATGTTTTTAGTAACTTTTAAACGAATTATACCAGATATAATAACAAGATGAAAGTTGTTGTGATCATCACAATATATCACAGCAGAATCATTGACTTGCATATTACTTTTGTTCCAAACTTTGAAAGGCACGTCTTTCAGAAAGCACAATGAATGACGACTATATTGTTGATTGCCATATGTTTGTTCAAGATATCTTAATACATGTGAAAATTTGACAGGTGCAGCACGAGTTAAATGCATTTCTGTATCTGGTCTAGTTAATTTTGGAATAGCACGTCTTTTCGAGGAGAGTATTTGACTAATTAGATGCGATATCTTTGGATGCAATGATGGATTGTCGAGCAATACAGTAGCATGGAATATGAGCTCAAAGTTGTTCATCAACTCCGGAACGATAAATGATGGACCATGAATGGATTTCGTAATGGATCCTAATGATTAAGAAAAATGATGCACTACTTTGAACAACTTCCCATGTATTCGAGAAGAAACTTTTTCTTTAAATAAGGAAAATTTGATAAAAACTTTCCAAAAAATAAAGCCTTTCATGAAATGTAAAAATTCAATCTAGTTATTGATATAAACACATTTACCAATTAAATTGTGAAATTTTTCTTTTCTTTTTTCTCTAGGGCTCAAATCCATGAAGAAAATAGTCTAACGAATAATTCATTATTAAAAAAGTTTGGAAGCTAATTCGTTAAAAATCGATCATAAACATGTAGACAGGTAGGTACATATCAACTAAGGATTATCAGGATAATAAAATTAGGGTCAGATTGTTTGGGACGTCGTAACCGTAATATGACACACCTCCTTTCGTTCAAAGTTTTAACGCGTTATGAACGCGTCTAAATGTGCGCTTTCTACGTTAAGTTTTTCGTTAAAATTGTCAACCGTATTTATGCGTTATTTTTCTGTTTTTGTCTGACTGGTTAATTTTATATTTATCTCATCTGTTTATATGAAAATAATTATTTTCGCTTCTTTCTTTCATAGGCCTCAGGTGTTACAGAGGTTATAGAGAATAATTAGATGAATTTAAAATACAAAAAGCATATTGGTTATCTTGTATTTGGTTTCAGTGATGTTAGATCGAAAATTGTTGTACTCAAAGAATGCACTCAAACAGCATCACAACATTCAAATTGAGAACTTATGATTCATATATTTATATTAAGATGAAAAATGGACTGACATGCTTCAATGTTTACCAGAAAAGGATGCCCTATATGCAATAATTGATATTTTTGATGAACAAGTGAAAGGTTCACCTACCAAGAAATATACTTTATTTCTTCGTAGATATTTTACGAATGATTTTGATTTTCATAATTCTAAAGCTATACAAGTATATATCTGTTAGGGCGCTAGATACAACATCAATTAAACGAAAAATGTTATGTACATCAAGCAAAGGTGCTTTAATAACATGCTCTGAAAGGTATTCGCAGTCAAATACAAGCAAAGCGCACATTGGATCTAGATTTGACTTCAATTGTTATTTAGAAAACCGAAATCTAAATAGAACTAAGAACATCGATTTGAAATACACTCGTGAAAACGAAAGAAAATACTTACATAATTCAATATTTTCTCACACCCGCTCAGTCATTTCTCACCATATTTTGATCATCGTTCACACAAAAGAAAAAATTTGTGCAATTATTTTTACTTCTCATCTTTTAACTGTCTCTTACTCTGCTATTTTATGTATTCAGTCTATTTATCTTTCTTGTAAAATCAGAAACCTTAAAAGATTACATTTGCACAGCAGAAAAATATCGAATCCATTGGCTGGTTTTTTTATATTGTGTCCGATGTGGGAATAAAACACAAATACGCAATAAATCATGCACACAGTTTCGGATTTATAGGTATCAAGTTCATTTTAACACAGTTGAAATCAAAATAAATGCTTAGAGTATCCCATTCATCTTTATATGAGTTTAATTTGTTCTCCATTGAATTATCGTCTTTTATTTTCGTTCTACAGAATTGTGGTCTTATCCAATCAAGCGGGAAAAAGAACAATATTATTTTTTGTTTTACTATGTGAAAGCCTTTAATCGTGTTACAATATGTACAACAAACGAAAACATTGATTTATGACTAAATACGTACATATTGTAATATCAATAATAAATGACAGAATTTTGTGTTACTTTCATAATCAGAAACATCTGCTGAGCAGTCTTATTGCGATAATAGGGTTGTCATTAATGAATATTCAATACAACACCAGTGGAAGCGTCAGAATTTTCTTCTGATGTGGCTTCAGCCAACTGATTATGGAAACACCAGAAATGTAATAAATACACTTTTCGTGAAATCAATGGTATATGTTCAATCACTATATTTGTCCGATCTGTAAGCTTCATCTATTGTATTTCTGTTCCTATTCCATCAATTCATAACACTTTTTGTATTTGTTAACGTTATTTTAATGATTCAAGGCTTTTATTTGCAATAACATGTGATTGATATTATTCGTGTTTATGAAAATCACTTTTCAATTACTATAACTGCAAGTGATAAAAGCATCGTCAATATTTATGTAAGCCAAAATATCAACCATTAAAAAAATAAATAAAATCATTTCATTAGAATGAACTGAGGTCAGGTTGAAAAGGAAGATTTTTAGCAGATGTATACTAAGTATCTATTGTTGTAGATTTTTATTCATTCTTTTCTTCTATATAGTACGGGTGCAGAGCAAACGAAGTATGCAGAAAAAGACGAATCAATATAAAAAAATGCACTTGTGTGCGCCATCTGAGGTTTTGGCATGGGTGCGAGGTCTCTTTCACAGAAGTAGTTGTAGAAAAATTTTCTCTTTCGAACTGAATATTTGGTTTTCTTCGGAAAAGTGTCCTGCATGATAGATGACGCTGTAAATTCGCCAGTATTAGGGTATTTCCTTAGAACCATTGCATTAATGGTGGATAATGAATAGAGGAGAATGCAAAAAAATATCCATCAGAATTCGCTATTGATTCTAGTCAGCCATTGTCGTTTGTTGATCGCCACATACCAACAATGATCTCGGAAACCCGACTTGCGCGCGAGAAAAACATATTACTAAAATTCTAATCCCTCTTTATTTCTTCAAATGAGATTAGTGAGAATCCCTGAAAAAGTGTCTCCCTGTAAAGCCTACAAAGTGCATTTTCTGCTATTGATTCGATGAATCATCGGACTCTGATCACGTACTAATAAGTATTAAATCGATGGTTTCCTCAAACGAAGACGAAGCAGAACGATGTTCCTACGATGAGAATAATGAATCAAGCACATACGTATATGATTTTTATTACTTTTCCTTACATGTCCTATTTATTATCCAGTAACAAAAATGTCTTGATAGCTTTTCATTTTATCGAATTAAACATACAATAGTTATTTTTATTTCATAGTTCAGCACGCTGTTCAAGGAGAAAAGAAAATGAACGAATAGATCTAAATAAAATTAAAGTCTTTAGTTTTACTAACATTAATGAAAATAAAAGATTGTAAAGTAACTCCATCTTCTGTAAAGCAACGGGCTTGTTTTAAGTGAATAAAGAAATGTTAGGGTACGCTCAGCTTCGTCCTTGGTGTCGCTGATAATGGAGTCCTGCAGGTTACGACTTTTTTGTAACCTAAACCTAACCTACCGAATAACTTCGTAACCTTGTCCTAACCTAACCTATTGACTTTGTGACCATAACCTAACCTAACCTACGAGCTTTGCAACCTAAACCTAATCTAACCTATAGGTTAGGACAGGTTAGAGTAGGTTAAGGTAACCTGCAAGACTCTAGCATAAGGTAGAGGAGCTTTTGATTCACCATATTTATAACCCAACTCTATTAATACTTGGCATAATTGTTGAAAGCCATTACCATTGACACTATTAAATGATTGCATACCAAAAGCACAGTACTTAGAGCAAGCTAATGTCGCCATTTGTTTATCTGCAGAGGATAAAGTTAAATCTTTTTTCAAATACTTTTTAATTGATATTTCCTTGTTTGAAGTCGTTTTTTTATACAACTTCGAACATGAGAACTAATAGTAGTTGTTCCATTTTTCGGTTCATAGACTAAGATCTGTTGACATATAGTATATTGAACGAACGGTTCAAAAGCGCATTCATCATTTGCATTATGTATTCTAAGCAGCCTTGATCAAAATGTACCATTCGATGAAGATGGAGATTCCGTTGTCGTAATAACGTTTCCTTGCTTCAATAAATTTAATATTTCTTTCTTTTTCTCAGCAGTGGTATGTCGAGATGATTTAATAGACATTCT